>CDFF01072044.1:63956-81211 GCA_000826265.1 Acanthamoeba culbertsoni
CCCCCCCCCTTTTTTTTTCCCCTTGCTTTGGCTGGGCAGACCTTCCAATCCCTGGAGCAGCTGATGTCCAACAATCAGTCGTTCCTGAACTACCGCACGGCCCTGCATAGCGTTGACCCGCCCTGTATCCCCTTCCTGTACGCACGTTTGCCCCCAACACAAACTTGATGGCATTGGGGGGATGTTGGGTTAATGCGTGCTCTGTCTGGCATGCGGTGCGCACGCAGAGGTGTTTACTTAACCGACCTTACGTTCTCTGACGACGCCAACCCCGACGAGATCAACGGCCTTGTCAACTTCGGCAAGTGGGAACTCATGTACAACATAATTGCGGTGCGTCCTCGGGGCTCTGGCAGTGGGCTCCACCGGAGCTAGCTGATCGTCTTCTGTCTTGTTGCAATTGCAGGAAATCCAACAATACCAGCAAATATCGTATAACTTCGAATATGTGGACCACATAGCGTCCTTCCTTCGGGAGTTGCCGCAGAACAACGACCGAGACATGTTCGACCTCTCCAAGGCTTACGAGCCTAAGGGTGCGCCTTCTTTGCTTGGAGGACGCTGAGGGCGAACTAACTCCTGTTCGTCTTCCGCTCGTGCAGGCGCTGCAAAGTCAGACATCGCCTGAGGGCCAGCACTGGCCGGAAACAGTTTTCTTCCTGCTTATTAAAACAGCACTTTTTTTTCGAGTCTACCCAGTGGAGCGCGGCAGCCGAAGAGGACACCCGCTCTTTGAGCGTCTTTGTTAGCAAAACGGAAGACCTCGTAGCAGAGGAAGGTGGCGAAGAGTCAATGAGGTCTGCCAATTTATAGCCGAGGCTTTGTTATTCATTCGATCTTATTTACTACCTTAATACTGCAACGGAGAAGAACTCCGGCCAACACATGACTGCGGGTTACTGGAGGTGTGCCGCATGGTGCGCAATGTGGTCGTCAATGAATGTGGAGATGAAGTAGTAGCTGGTAACATTGGGGGAGGGAACGCGGAGGAATCCTTAGTCACGTGCTTCTGCAGTTTCAGCCCGCCGGGCCTGCTGGCTTACCTGTGGTCATAGCCCTCTTGCATGCGGATTTGCACCTTGTGGGGGGCGCCCTTGGCGGCTGCCTCGAAAGCTTCGGGCTTCAGCTGTTCCTTGAGGAACTTGTCCTCGGTTCCCTGGGAAAGGAAGTGAACAACGCGATCGTACAGGACGCAGGGCCAAATTAGGATAGACGTGTTCTACCTGATCGATTAAGATGTCAAGCGACGGACCAGAATAGCTCTGTACAAGGACAGTGGCATCATATTCCTATTTCGGAAGCGTGAGCAAAGTGGGAGAGAGTGCACCAAGGAGGAATCACACCTTCCAGGCGTCCTTGTTGTCTCCCAGGTAGCCGCTGAAGGCCTTCAGACCCCATGGACAATCCATTGGGTGGCAGATCGGCGCGAAGGCGGATACAGCCTAACAGATCAGGGTTTTAATCCTATGAAGTGAGAACACTTAACTGGCTTTCGACGTAGCGTGGAATTACCTTGTACATGCCAGGGTTCTTTAGAGCGCAGATGAGAGCACCGTGACCCTGTTTAGAGTGTGTCATTCGAAAGGCGCTCGATTCCTACAGCTGCAATAAAGCGTACACCCATGCTGTGGCCGAAAATGGAGACGCGCGTCGCGTCTACGGGAAGGTTGGCGTTGACGAGTTGAGGCAGCTCCTTGATCACATAGTCATACATTCGGAAGTGCTTGGCCCACTTTGGCTCGGTAGCATTAACGTAGAATCCAGCACCAAAGCCAAAGTCCCACGAAGCGTCAGCACCATCGATCTCAACACCGCCTTGTGGAGGTGAGTTAACACACTTACAACAACATAACAAGGGAGCTGCGAGGCTTACGAGGGCTGGTGTCAGGGCAAACGAGAGCTACGCCATGCTTGGCCGCAGCGCGCTGAGCCCCTGCCTTGGTGATGAAGTTCTCATCGGTGCAAGTAAGGCCCGAAAGGAAATAAATCACCTTTGCGAAACCACTGTATCAGGACTGTAATTTAAGTGTAGCGATTTCAGGAGCTCAACGTACCGGCACAGGGTGAGTTGACTTCGCGTGTGCAGGGAGGAAGACCGAAAACTTCATTTCACAAGAAAGGGCTTCGCTTTGGTGTTGGAAGCGTTGAACATGGCCACCAAAGCACTTGGCACTGGAAAGTTGCTTGAGCTGCGACATTGAGCAGTCACTGTTGCGAATCCACCACAAGAGCTATAAGGGCAAGAAAAACAAAGAAAATGACACCGAAACGAACGAAATTCCCAGTTTTTGCTGGCGTGGCGTGTACTTGCTTGCCTCTACCGCCAGTGTTTCCAGTGTTTCCAGTGTTTGCGTCCTCCACCACAAGACAATTATCTCTCAAATATGGGTAGATCACAATCGGTAGCCTTGTGTGTTGGCGTAGCAGCGTTGATGCTGTGCATTCAGAGCGTGATTAGTACGCCTCTCTTTATGAACATCGACGAGGGTGGAAAGAAATGCTTCCTCGAAGATGTGCCTCGGGATACACTTGTGCTCGTCAAATTCAAGAGCGTGCTAAAGCGAAACGATCCCTACAACCAACAAGATGAACAAAAAGGGTGGATTCTCAGTGTCGATGGTCCCTCCAACGAGTTCATTGCCCGAAGAGAGCTAGGTTCTGAAGGGCGCTACGCTTTCACAGCCCAAGTTGGAGGTGAGCACAAGATTTGCCTCCAGACCAACACTGGTCGGTGGTTCGCGCACGGAGTCGAATATGTACATTTTCCTTGCCCACACCCATGCCTCTGCTTTACTCATATGCGAGTTGCTTCTTAGGAGTTGGAGGTGGACATCGAGACGGGTGTTGGTGCGACCGACTACACCGAAGTAGCGCGCCTTGAGTCTTTGAGCGGTACATGCCTTCATCTTACGTTACAGTGGATCTCCTACTCTGATATATCTTCCTCGTAGTAATGGAAGTGCAATTGCGCCAGCTGAATGACGCTGTGAACGAGATTATTGGCGAGCAGCTCTATCAGAAGGTAATTACCAGAATTGCTCTCCAAAACTCTGATATATTGACTCTTGGACTCGTTTGTGTGCACCTAGAAACGCGAGCTTGCGTTCAGGGAGACTAGCGAATCTACCAATAGCCGCGTAATGTGGTGGTCCATTGGACAGACACTCCTTCTCATCGGTTCCGCTCTCTGGCAGATTCGGCACCTTAAGTACCAACCCGCTCTCCTTATTACTACAAGAACGCTGCTCATCCCCCTCCCAAAACAAAATCTCTCTACCTTTTTCTTGCTTTCGCGCAGGAACTTCTTCCATCAGAAGAAGGTCGTCTAAGTCAAGGGCGAAGGACTGGCGAGGTTTATTTATCTGGGGCTTTGGCTGGACTACACAAATAAATGGTGGCGCCCAATTTTACGGAACCACCTTGGCGCATTGGCTCGAAATCGTTCCCACTAAAGGTGTCGAATCAGTTGGAAAGAATGGAGGGTGAGGCTAAAGAGTTTGTAGGAACATCCACCGTGAGGAAGGTGGGGAGGGGGTAAAAAAGCAGGTACCATGTACGCCATGGTATGGGGCTCGATTGCAACGACCGCCATTGCGCTTGGGGAGGAGGTCTTTGCGAATCTTCTCTGTCTCGTTCCAACTATTCACACGCCCCGGCCCACCCCAACACACCCCGCCCACCCCCTCTACATATAGTGGCGATTCTGCCTAGGTTTGCCGACGTGCGCAATGCCGTGACAGTGACCCGATAAGTGGAATCAACCGGGTTGCCTCGTCAGAGGGCTGGAGGTCTTTTCAGCCTACCCCAAAAATGATCACTTTCCCCTATTTAAAGAAAATAGTCTCGGGGTACTCAGATATTGTGGGACCGAAATTTTCCTGACCTCTGTAATTTCCCTTCCTTTTCTTCCCAAGTATCTATAAAATGGCACACTAAGCCTGCCTCTAGCTTCGATGCTGGAATAAACGTTAACGCTTCGCTTCATGCTTGATCTATTGTTGAAGAAGTGTCCGACATGGTGTTGTAGGATCGAGGGCGATATATGCCACGCCTAAACGGGACGAGAGGCGAAGGCAGGCTCCTCTCTCGACGATTCGCGAAATATGGCGCAAACCTGACCGATAACGTTTTTTTTCTTTTTCTCAGTTGCTATTTTTTTTTCAGAATAAAAAGAATTAGAAAAATCAAACTTTCCTTGCACGAAGATGGCAGACTTTCCCACGCCGTACGATTCAACAAATTGTTGAATAAATGGCAACTAATTCAGCATTCCACAGAGGACCAAAGTCGAATGCCGATTTCAGGAGATTGCTGAGCACCCCTGCTAGAGCATCAACTGATGGTGATGACCGTTCTCGGTTTCGTCGCCCCGCACACAAGCCTGCTGCTGGTCGCATGTATGACACAAGTTTGCCCAGCGTTGTTTTCCATACTTGCTTACCCTCACAAAAGAGACCTGCAAGCGCACGAAGAGGAAAAGGCAAAGGAAAGGAAGGCCAAAGAGAACAAAGCTCGCTTTAAACAGTAATCACTGCCCCCTATATGCCCGAAACGAGCCACCCTCATTGTCCCCCCCCCCAAAACGCTGCAGGCGAAAGCTCAAGGAGGCGGAGGAGATGCCCAAGTACAGAGATCGTGCCAAGGAGCGACGCGAGGGTAGCAATCCCGATTACGAAGAGGAGATCGCACTTCGACCAGCAGGCTTCCAGTCTGTGCCTCCGCCAGAAGGGTACGTTGAGTGTTCTTGTCGTCGTGCCTTTTTTCACACAACTTATAATGATGCAGCGTCTCGAGCGAAGAGATACGGAAGAAAGAGATTGAGGAAAGCAAGTTCTTGGGCGGCGATATGGAGCACACTCACTTGGTCAAGGGTCTCGACTATGCACTTTTAAATAAGATCAGGAGCGAACTTGAAAAGGAGCAGCGCCAGAATGAGTACACTGCTTTTGTTTCTTCCCCCAAACGAAGGAGACTAAGTGTATGGTGTGGTCAGGGAGGAGATGGACGTCGAAGCAAAGAAGGAGGAGGAACCACCAAAGCCGGTATTCCGGACACCTCTGGCTCAGAACATTCATCATCTCCTTTTTGAGCAGAACGATTTCATGATAAAGCACAGGTGAGGAAGTTCAGCCGTCAATTCCACACCTTCAATCTCACATGATTATTTGAAGGCTTGAGTTGGGTAAGGAAAACGGGAAGATCAGATCCGTGGATCGCTTCCTGAAAGGCAGGACCACTTATATGTTCGACTTGACCGACCTGAGCGTGGAGCTTCCCACCACTCTGCTCCGTAGCAAGGAGGACTGCCCCAAGACTGAAGAACGCGTCATTGCCAGTATCAATGAAGACGTGCTGAACCGAGTAGACAAGGTCATGAGCTACCTGAAGCCCAAAGAAAGGAGGAAGAAGAGCAAGAAGAGCAAGAAGTCCAAGGAGAAGCTGCCTGCCGATAAAGAACAACCATCGATGGGCCAGGAGGAAGAGAGGCCAGCGTCGCCTCAGCAGAGAGACGAGGTCGCCCCAGATCTCACGGACCTCATGTCTCTGGGATTCCTGAAGCCGGCTAGCGCTGGAGATGGTCGATCTAAGCCGTCCGACGAGGATTCGTACTTTTACTCTTACTTCTCGATCCCTCTGCTGATGGACGTCTCACTCACATTCTTCTCTATGAACCTGTGTGTAGCATATTTCCTGATGCGGGTGACTACGTGTGCCTGCCCTCGATGGACCAGATCGAGCGCGCAAGGCTCAAGAAGCTGGCCGAACAGGAGGCCCAGAAGCAGGCCGCCGAATCCGCGGGTCTGCCACCGGAGGCGGCCTATAGGGAAGATGACGACGCAGAGGAACGCGCACTGCTTATGGAGCTCATGGGGAAGCGCGAAGATGGCGCCTCTAAGTCGGGGAGTCTGCACGAGCGCGAGAAGCAGTACCGCGAACAACCAAAGGAAAAGGACTACTTTGGTAACGTGAAGGACGATATCGAGGAGGAAGAAGAGGAAACCTACGTGCCCAAGCTCAAGATCAAGGGCATCACTGACGCCAAAAAGCTTCCGCCATCCGAAGCACAGCCTAGCGGTGATGATACCAACGAAGTGGAGATGGAGATTGAGGACGATGACGAGCAGGAGAGCAGGCCGGTTTCTGGCCCTGCCCCAGCGCCGAGCGTCCAGTCCTTGCCTGTAGGCCCGCGGCTGCCACCGGAGGCTGCCTACCCTTCAGCCTATTATCCGGAGGCCAGCGTCGGGCCTCAGATGCCAGCCATGCCAGTGGCCCCTTACCCCGAGGCTGCCGTGGGACCCTACCCTGGCGCGGAGTACTCCGGAGCCTATGCCGAGTACCCGGCCGCTTATGGTGCGTTTCAGGAGGAGCATCGTCTGCTACCGACAGCCGAGCTCACGCGTGTGTCTGTTTGTAGGCGCGAGTGAGACCTGGGCCTATCCGGACACGGATGAGCAGTACGGTGTCGCTGCACGGGAGGAACTCAAGAAGGCGCCGGAAGCGGCGATGGTATCGACAAAGACGCTTTCCGAGCAGGAGAAGAAAGACAGAGGCATGGCTACCGTGTTCCGGCGCGACGACTCAGTACTTAAGAGGAAAACAACCGACAAGCGTGAACTGGACCCAAGCTTTGTGTCCGAAAACTACACTGAGTGTTATCCTGGGTGCGTACTCTTCACGCACCAAGCAGAGCCTCTTGTAGTGCTCCTGTTCATCTTCCTCTCGGCGCAGAACGTACGAGTCCTCATTCAGCACTGCGGTAGTGGAAGAAGGCGACAGCGACGAGGACGACCTTACAAAGATGGACATGGGCACGAAAGCTCGCAAGCGCATCAAGCCGTGGCACTTCGAAAGCGATGCCGCGTGGAACAAGTTCAACGAAACTCTGGAAGCCACACCAAAGTACGTTCGGTGTTACTGTGCAACCTCGGAATGGAGCAGCTGACACACTTTCGTCGAACAGGGCTGCCTTCCAGTTTGGCGTCAAGATGAGCGATGGCCGAAAGAAGGATCTCAAGAAGAACGCAAAAAAGAGCAAGGAAGCGAAACTCAACCAAGAGCTTCAAAAAATCAACAATATCATCTCCAAACGCAAGTCTGGAGGCCAATGAGTTTCATGAAACTGCTGGATTGTGAGTTTGCATAAAACCATTGGTTATTTCTCTTTGAAGGACTCGAGGTCGAAGGTCATTTGCTCTCTTTCCTTAAGTTGCTGCTTGCGTCGGTCGCGCATCGACCCTTCCACCAGCTTCCTCTTAACCTCATATTGAACCTTACGAGAACGAAGAGGCGCCCATCAGTTGAAATGCAGTCCAACAGAACATGGCTCTTTAAGGAGTACCTGGTCATAAGCATCCTGAGCGGCAAGGGTGAGCAGCTTCCCTAACTGCTCACCGTCGCCAGCTAAAGAGGGATCGATGCGAGCTGCGATTATTTCGGTGCCTACAGCAAAAGAGAATGTTGATATGGAGTTGTGGTATGGGAGGAGCACACAAACCTCCGCCACGTGCTGTGACCTCAACTATTCCTCCAGATTTACTGAGTGAAGAACCAATCACTTCGATTTCCTGTAAATGATCGAGCAGTCCACCGGAGAGACGTTCACTGGATAGTTTCCGTTTGAATATTGGCAAAATCGGCCGAACAAGGCATAGAGGAGGCAAAGCAAGGGTAGTAGAGCGGCCAAGTGTGATGCCTCGGTGCATGATTTTGTTTAGGTTATTTGTTTTTTTCCCTTGTGTTTTCCACCTGTAATACATACCTGGGAGAGCGTGCGCATCGCTACTTGGCACAACCGGTTATTCCCAATAATGAAACGGAACGCTAGGATTCGGTTACACGCCGCATCGCATCAACCCGAAACCTGCGGAGAGTTCCACCCACTCTTAATAAGAAAGTTTTCTCTTCTGTTTTCTTTCAGGAACGAGGCGGGACCCACATGGGAAACTAGTTCCTTCCCGGGACCGAGGGCAACTTGTGCTGCAACTGTGTTTTTGGATTGCACAAGAACGAAGTCACTCGCATCTGCCCCATCCGGCCGCTTGGCAAGATGGAAAAAGCCAATCTCACCAATTTGATGAGGAAGCTGGCGCAGCGCGCGAGTCACTGCTATCCCCCGTTTCTGTCCATAAGGACATACCCCGTCATCGGCCCCCTCGTATGCCGCTTTTTTAGGACACTATGGTGGAAAAAGGAGCAAGCTGCGGCTCTGGTTGCAGTGACGCTGAGCGGCATCTACCTATGGAAGAAATGGAAGGCCGTGCTGGTGGGGGAGCGAGCCAAACGAAAATCGGAGAAGAGTAGGGGGCATCCAGATACTCGAACCTCAATCGCCATCGTAGACGTAACATTCTTTCGAAGGCTTTGGCGACTCCTTAAAATCCTCTACCCTACCATTCGATCCAAGGAATCTCTCGTGACATCTCTTCTCACTGTCCTCCTCCTTGCCCGAACCCTGCTCAGCTTGAAAATTGCGGAAGCGATGGGCTACAATGCCAAGTGCCTCGTGCAGCGAAAGCTGGACCGATTCATTTTTGGTGTCATCGCCTTGGGGATTGTGGCCTTCCCCACCGTTATCGTCAACTCTGGCATTTCTTATTTTACCCAAATGCTCTCCCTTCTCTATCGTCGGCGACTCAGTCGCCACGTACACAAGTTGTACCTCTCCGACCTCGCTTTCTACAAAGCCAACTCTGCTGGCAGCATCGATAACATGTACCCCCACCACTTCCCTCATTTGCCTCGTATTCGTATAATAATAATAATAATAATAATAATAATAATAATAATAATAATAATAATAATAATATAATAATAATAATTCCTATAATACCCTATTTGCCTGGCTGATTTACTCCCTGCTGGCAACAGTGACCAGCGCGTGGCGCAGGACATAGAACGGTTTTCATCCTACCTGGCCAATCTATACGGCAACCTCTTCAAGCCTGTCACCGACCTCGCTCTCTTTACATCCAAGGCACTCCATCGCCCGCCTCTCTTCCCTTCTTCCTTGACACCATGTGCGCTCGATCGCCAAGCCTCATTTTGCCTCTCTACAGTTAAGCGCGGTTATTGGCTACCGCGGTCCTATTCTCATGTACCTCTACTATATTTTGACCGGCCTCTTCCTGCGCTGGATCATGCCGCCCTTCCCCAAGGCACGTGCTCGCATTGGCCTTCTCTCTCTTCTATCTGGCGCACACTGTGTGTGTGTGTGTGTGTGTTTACTCATCTTTCTTTCCTGCATTTCAACGCAGCTTACGGCACATCAGCAGCGGCTCGAGGGCGACTTCCGGCTGCGACATTCGCGGCTGATCGGCAACAGCGAGGAGGTGGCCTTCCTGCGCGGCTCGTCGCGAGAACGACAGATCCTCAATGCAGTGTTGGAGCGCGTTTACGCCCACGCGGGCAGCATATTCAAAAAGCAGGCCCTGGTGTCCAGTAATACATCCCTCCCCCCCGTCGCTTTCGCTCTTTATGTTAACGCGCAATTGCTTACTTATGATGACGCCTCCCCGTGTCTGCTGTCGTCAAGTCGTGGATGAATTGCTGGTGAAGTATGGCGCGACGATGGTGGGCTACTCTGTGGTCGCCTTTCCGGTCTTTGGAGGATCGTACAAGGCACGCCTGCGAGGTAGCACCCGCCCCCTTCTTCTTCTTCTTCTTCTTCTTCTTCTTCTTCTTCTTCTTCTTCTTCTTCTTCTTCTTCTTCTTCTTCTTCTTCTTCTTCTTCTTCTTCTTCTGCCTCCTCCTCCACAATAGACGCTAAAGCTGATCCGCCGCCAAATAGGTTGGACGCACATGGGCGAACTGCCGTTCCGTGAGGCTGACTCGCTTCAGTCGGAGGTGGCGGCCTCGGTGACCGGCGATTATGTGCGCAACACACAGATTCTCATCAACCTCGCTCGGTACGCTATTCCTCACGCCCTCTTGAGTCTTCGCATATAATATTCGCTTCATCTCTTTCCTAACTGACATCATCATCATCATCATCATCATCATCATCATCATCATCATCATCATCATCATCATCATCATCATCATCATCATCATGGCAGAGCAATTGGGCGGTTGGTGATGTTGCATAAGGAGGTCAACCTGCTTGCCGGCTACACCGGGCGGGTGTGGGACCTGCTGGCCCTCCTGGAGACGCTCCAGGACAGGGGCGCCTGCCGCGAAGGCCTGCTTCTGTCGGCCCCGCAGCAACAGCAACAGCTCTATCGGCACAGGCGCTCGGCGGCCGAGACGTCTCTCAGAGGAGAGTACACCGAAGAAAGCGAACGCACGCGTTTCGACGATGTGTCCATCGTCACTCCCGACGGCCTCGTCCTCGTCGAGGGCCTCACCTTCGACCTGCCCTACGGCAAGAATCTTCTCATCTACGGCCCCAATGGTCCGCCCCCTTCCGCCCCCTCCCCCCCTCCTCTCTCTCTGTCGACTCGTCCCCGATGGCTCACCGGAACAACTCTCACACACACACACACACACGGGGGGGGGGATAAAGGCTCCGGCAAGAGCAGCCTGTTTAGGGTGCTAAGTGGGCTGTGGCCGCTGGAGAAGGGGCACATTACGCGGCTGCCCGCGGAGGACATCATGTACATCCCGCAGCGCCCATACTTCCCCTACGGCTCCCTGCGGGACCAGGTAATCTATCCGCACTCGGAGCTGGACTTCGAGGCCCGAGGTTCGTTGCACCTCCGCTGTATGACGCAGAATTTAATCGAATCCGAATTTATCGGCAAAGTGCTGACTGACGCTCTGCTTGGCTGCATCGCGAAGGTGCCTCGAATGAGCAGCTGGAGGGAATCATGCACAGCCTCAACATGTACTACCTCGTGCAGCGCGAGGGGTGGGACAAGGTGGGGGATTGGAATGAAGCCCTCTCCGGGGGAGAGAAACAGCGCCTTGTCCTGGCCCGGTACGCTCTCCTCCCCGCTTTGAGTGCAGTCTGCAATCATTGTTGACTGGGTGCCTACCATGAAGGCTGCTTTATCACCACCCGCGACTGGCAGTGATGGACGAGTGCACGTCGGCCGTGCCCTCGGAAGTAGAATCCTTTATTTATCACGAAATGAGACAGAGGTCCTCTTTCCTTTTTCCTCTCTCTTTTGCCTCCCTGTGACGATTGTGCACACCGGCGATAATTTGTCTATTATGCAATTATTTATTTATTTATTTAGTTATTTATTTTTTTTGCGATGAGATGAAAGCCCGCCTCATCTGATCCGTTGTTGTAGGGGTATCTCATGCATTACCGTGAGTCACCGAAGACGGGCTCTGTGGCGGTTTCACGACTACTTGCTGCAACTTCACGGAGATGGGACATGGGACTGGCAGCAGATTGACCAGAAAAAGGAAGAGGCGTTCAAAAACAACTATGTTGCCTACTGAGTGTGCGGCAATTGTGATTTTTGGGTTTATTTTCCAAACAGTGAGTCAGAGCCAACGCAGCTGGAACAAGCTGAAATTTGATATAAAATTGTTTTTATTTAGGGCTTACTTTTTACTGTAGAATATCAATTCGAGATAACGGTTAGAGGGAGAAAGGTAGAAATGTGCTCTCTGCGACCGAGAGACCGTGTAGAGGGCACTTAGTTGATCTTCACCCACTCCACCGGCGAGTTCTGGATGCTGGACACGCCGATCCTCGTACGAGGCGAGTACATGTAGATGAAGATGTCATCCGAGTACAGGTAGTCGGTGTAGAAATTGACAGAGGCTGACGAGATGTCCCTGCCGTTGTACAAGTTGCCGTTGGTGCCGGCACCGATGACGTTGACGATATCCTCGAAGTCCCAGAAGGCAATGATCTTGTCCGAGCTGGAGCCCTTAAGGATGATGATGTCACCAACCTGGTAGTTGGCCGTAGAGATGCGGGACACCATCGGGAGATCGAGGTCGATCGGCTCGAGCTGGTAGAAGGCACCGCCCGGGAGGTTGAGGGTGAAGTAGTCGCTGCTTGAGACCAGATCCACGCCGGTCTGGGCGAACCTGTACAGGTAGTAGGCCAGAGGGTGCGAGCTATCGCCGGTAACGGCGTCAAGGAAGTCGACGGGGGTGGCGCCATCAAGGCCAGGGTAGGCGAAGCTGAGAGGCCTCCTGTGGAGAGCGACGCGGCCCTCGATTTCGGCGTCATCAGCGAGTGAGAGTACGCCGTTGGCAAAGATGTCACCAGAGACGGTCACTTGGGCGTTGACGGTAAGGTCCGCAGAAAGAGACAGGCGGCCCAACAGGAAGAGCTCGGAGGCCACAGTAAGATCGGAAGCAATGCTCACATCGCCGAAGATGTCGACGTTGCCGCTCACGACGGCCGCGTTAAGGCTGCTGGTGCCGTTGACAAGGAGGTCGCCGTACACGGAGACGTCGTCGCCCACGACGAGGTCAGCCCAGACGTTGGCGTCATTGGCGTACAGTGTGGTGCCAACGGTGACGTAGGCGCCCACAGTGAGGTTCGCGCTGGCCTCCACATTGCCAACCACCTCAAGATCACCATCAGCGAAGAGGTCGCCGGTGGAGTAGATCTCAGCAGACTCAATGTAGGCCGCGTTAATGGAGCCATTGACGACGAGGCCCTGGCCAATTTCCAAGGAACCGGAGATCTCAGCATCGAGGTCGAAGAAGACCCTACCGAGGACGGTGAGGCTGTCGCCGACGGTCATCTCAGCGAGGGCGTTGACAGAATCCAAGGTCGAGGATCCCACAACGTGAAGACCGCTTTGGATGCTGACATCGCCCAGGACGCTCAGCCATCCGTTGATGGTAGTGTCCTGAGCATCCACGGAGGACAGCTGCGATAGGCCGGAGACGGTGAGGCTGCCGAGGTTCGAGGTACCAGTGACCTCGAAGTTGTCGTTCACATACAGCGGGCCGTTGGAGGTTACGTCGCCCGTGAACTCCGAGAAGCCGGTGACGAAGAGATTGCCGGCCACGGAGGCGTCCAGACCTACGCTCAGAAGGTCGTGCAGGATGGCGCTACCGGAGACATCTAGAGACTGCGAGACGGTCAGTGCACCGTCCACATCGGTGTCACCCAGGCTACTGGCTCCAGACACCGACAGCACGCCAGCGATGTCCACGTTGGACTCGGCAGAGACGGCTCCAATGAATGTCGAGGTGAGGAAGACGGAGAGGTCGGAGGTAACGGAGAGGTCTCCTCCAATCGTAGCATGGCCGATGACATCCAAGTCACCGCCATCAGGACCAACACCGACGGCGAGAGTGCCGCCAACGTTGACGTCCTCGGAGAAGTCGGCAACGCCAACGACGCCGAGGGTGCTGTCGAGCTGGGTACTGCCGGTGACGGAAAGAGAGGAGGCAATGACGCTCTCGAGCTGAGAGGTACCGTCAACCTCGAGGTTAGCGTAGGCGCGGACGTTTCCGTGGAAGCGAGCGGCGGAGCCCACGTCGAGTTCACCGAGAATGTTGGCGTTGGACTCGAGCACCGCCTCACCATCGACAGAGAGCACGCCGCCAAGGCTGGTAGCGCCGCCGACCGTGAAGGTTTCCAGAATGGTGGAGGATCCACTAACCGTAAGATCAGACCCAAAGACTACCGACCCGTCTACGCTGAGACTACCGGACACGGCCAGTGTAGACTCAATTTCCACATTGTCACCGAAGGTGGCGTTGTGATGAACACTCATCTCTCCACCAACGAAGAGATCGCTGACGTCCTCGAGGTAGAGGTTGCCGTAGAGGCTGCTGGCACCGCCCACGGAGAGTTCTCCGGTGAGGAACGCGTTGTTGAGTTCCACATCCTCGAATGTAGAATCCTGGCTAACCGAAAGTCCACCGAGGAAGCGGGAGAGCAGGGTGACCGTGAGACCGCCGTTCACGCCGAGATCCTGGGCCACGCTAACGTCTGCGTTCAAGGTGGCCTCCTGGAGGACGATGAGTCTCTCCGAAACCGTCAGGCCAGCTTCAGCGAGTATATCCGCGTTGAATGTGGTAGCGCCGTCAACATAGAGAACGGCGCCGAGGCTGGTGGCCTCCTCTACGAATAGAGCGCCATCAGCCCTGAGATCGCCGCGTATGCTCACATCTGCGCCGAAATCACTATTGCCGCTCACGACAATGCCCTGGTTGAAGGTAGCCGAGTCGCTAACGACGAGATCGCCGACAATTTCTACAGAGCCGCCCACGCTTGCGTCTCCAGTCATCTGCAGACCGGCGAGCACGGTGTCGCCCGACACCTCGAGCCTGCCCTCGAGCATGGCGTCGCCCTGAACGTCCAAAGCTCCGCCCACCTCGACATCGCTGCCCACGGTGAGGGTGTCGTTCACGTTCAGGTCTCCTGCCATCTCCACCTCAGCCGAGAACAAGGCTGCGCCGCCGACAAACAGGTCCTGTCCGATGCTGGTGGCCTGCGACACGAACAGATCGCCGCTGGTGGTGATGTCCCCGATTACGCCCATAGCGCCGCTGAACTGCGCGTCGCCGCTTACGGTGAGATCCTGGCTGAGGGTGGCGTCACCCGACACAACAAGAGCACCGTCCACTTCAACAGAGCCGCCCACGCTGGCCGATCCGATGAGATCGATGGATGACATGCGCACCACGCCCGACACGACCAGCTGCGAGTTCAACGACACGTCGCCCGACACGACAAGCTCGCCCTGCAGCTCGCTGTCGCCGCCCACGGTGAGGGTCTGCGTGATCGCAATGTCCTCGGCCACGCTGAGTTGTCCAGAGATAAGCACATCGTCGCCCAGGGTCGAAGCGCCGTCGACGAAGAGAGTCGAGCCGATGCTGGTGGCCTGCGACACGAACAGATCGCCGCTGGTGGTGATGTCCCCGATCACGCCCACAGCGCCGCTCACGGTGAGATCCTGGCTGAGGGTGGCGTCGCCCGACACAACAAGAGCACCGTCCACTTCAACAGAGCCGCCCACGCTGGCCGATCCGATGAGATCGATGGATGACATGCGCGCCACGCCCGACACCTCGAGCCTGCCCTCGAGCATGGCGTCGCCCTTAACGTCCAAAGCTCCGCCCACCTCGACATCGCTGCCCACGGTGAGGGTGTCGTTCACGTTCAGGTCTCCTGCCATCTCCACCTCAGCCGAGAACAAGGCTGCGCCGCCGACGAACAGGTCCTGTCCGAGGCTGGTAGACTCCTCCACGTAAAAGTCGCTATCGGTCATTAGGGCGCCACGGACGCTGACTTCGCCAAGGAAGGCACCATTGCCAGTCACAAAGACATCCTGCTGGAAGTCGGCGTTACCAGAAACTAGAAGGTTGCCGACAATACCGACGGAGCCACCGATGCTCGCGTCACCGCTCATGTCGATCGTCGTCATGCGAGCAATACCAGTGACGAACAGCCGTTCAGCAAGCGACACGTCGCTAAGGACGTCGAGTGTGCCCTGAACCTCCGTGTCGCCCACGACGGTGAGAGACTCGTTCACTTCGAGGTCTCCTCTCATCCGGACAAAGTCGGCGAAGTCGGCTTCGTCGCCTACGTAGAGTGTCTCGCCGAGGCTCGTGGCCTTCTCCACATAGAGGAAACCATCAGTTCGAATGTCGCCACGTACGCTGATTTCTCCGCCGAACTCGGCACTGTCAGTGACAGTGATGCTGTTGTCGAACTCAGCCTCTCCCTTCAGGAGCATGTTGCCGACGATTTCAACGTATCCTCCGATGTTGGCATTGCCTGATAGCACGAGCGAGGCCATCTCAGCAGCACCAAGGACGTCAAGAGTACCCATCAGCGAAGTCTCCTGCATGATGAAGAGACCACCATCTACGGTAGCATCACTGGCAACTTCAAGGTTGTCAAGCACCGAGAGACCAGCATCGATGTAGACATTGTCATCGAATGATGACAAACCGCTGACGGTGAAATCGTGATGAATACTGGCGGATTGGCCGACGAAGAGATCGCCGGCAGTAGCAAGGGTCATATCAACGGTGAGGGCATTATTGATATCTACTGGGCCATCGAAGTTGGTGGCGCCCGTGACTCGAAGATCGCCTCCAATTGAGACATCTCCGACCATTTCGGAATCGTCGGATACCCTCAGAGAAGTAAGCTCCGTCGTGCCGGTGACTTCAAGAGCTCCGGCAACGGATGCATCGGAGAGAGCATTAATCCTTCCGAAGACATTCAAGGTTCCACCAACTGAAGCATCGCTGCGCACGCTGAGGGTAGATTCCATAACGACAACGTCGTCGAACGTGGCCGAGCCTCCCACAAAGAGGTTCTCACCGAGACTGGAAGCCTTTTCGACAAAGAAGTCACCGTCCACTCTCACGTCGCCACGGACGCTTACAGAGCCATCGACGTGGCCGTCGCCGCCCAGAAGTAGGTCCTGACCGAGAGCAAGGCTGGAGTCGGCGACTATGTCTCCAACGAATGAAGACTCGCCGCGGACAGTGAGATCCGAAGCGAGGTGAGTCAATTGGGTGACGGAGAGCTGTCCAGCTACACGTGCGGTGCTCTGGGCGTAGAAGTTGCCAGTGACTGTCGCGGTCTGTTGGACAGCAAGCGAGTTACTGATAATAACATCATCGTTGACAAACAGCTCTTCCTGCAGAGTAGTCTGTCCAATAACGAAGAGCTCGGAACCAATGCTGGTAGCCTTCTCAACATAAAGGTCGCCGTCAGTCATCACGTCACCGCGGACAGTGACGTCACTCTGGAGCTCAGTAACGCCGACAACAGTAAATCTCCTGCTCATCAGACCGTCGCCAGTAGCGCCGAAGTTTCCGTCGATCATCATGTCGTCTCCGAATGTAGACGTGCCGACAACGGTTAGGGTACGATCGAAGAGACCATCTCTTGAGACCTCAAGGGAGCCACTGACGAAAGCGTCGCTGCGAGCGTAAACATCACCTTGCAAAGTGGTGGTGCCACTGACCGAAGCGTCACCATGAACCGCGAGCGTGTTGGATACGTCCAAATTGCCGATGATTGAAGCGTTGTCGTTGAGGGTAGTAGTGCCATCCACGAACAGCGACTCGCCAAGGCTCGTCGCCTGCTCCACGAACAGATCGCCATCCGTCATCAGGTCGCCACGCACAGACACGAGGCCGTCAACGAAGGCGTTCTGGCTCACAACTGCATCGCCGCCCACTGCAAGGTTCGCGTCCGTGCTCACATCGCTGCCGAAGGAGCCCGTGCCTGTCACCGTGAGAGCGCCGCCGATCTGCACGCTGCCGTCCACATCGACATCGGCCTCGAAGTCGGCGTCGGCGGAGACCTCGAGCTCGCCCTGCACAAACACGCTGCTGCGGGCGTAGACGTTGCCCTCGAGGGT
>CDFF01072047.1:25901-36006 GCA_000826265.1 Acanthamoeba culbertsoni
TCCCATCCCATCCCATCCCATCCCATCCCATCCCATCCCATCCCATCCCATCCCATCCCATCCCTGCCCACTCCCGTCATTGTGGTTGACCTTAAGCTTTTCTTCCTTTCTAACCTCCTACGTAGACATCCGTGAGCAAGCTTTACCCCGAGACTGACTTCCCGGCAACGCCGGAGCTCGCACTCTATTGGCTTGCCCTTGATAAATTTGGAAGCCTTGACCTAGAAACGGTTCGTCTCATGTAGAGTTCAGAACACCTGGCTGATTCTCCCCCGCATTCTCTCTATCTCTCCTCTTGTGCGTGTGTGCGTGCGTGCGTGCGTGTATTTCTCACTGTCCATATTGAATGGTGTTTCATGGGCGATCATCGATGATAGAGCAAGCGGGTGCTGGCAGGCCCCTACGGCGTGTTCGATGCGTCGAATGTGGCGGGCCTGGTGGCTGCCATTCAGGCGGCCCTCAAGCCCCCGTTCAATGACTCGCAGCTCTACGAGCGGTGGGGCCTCACCCTCGGCGACGCCTCGACGGTGCGCGCGACCCTCCTCCCATGCCCTCGCCCCCCCCCCCACACCGTCCCTCCTCCCTCCCTCCCCAAATCTCCATTGCCATCTCCCGTGGAGACATACCCTGCTAATTCGATTGGCCGCGTTAGTTTGGTACGTATTTTGGGTACATGACGGAGAGCTATGCCAGGGTCGTCGTGGACAAGATCTTGGCCACCGGGGGCGGCCTCTTCACGGCCCGGACCGTTCGTGAGTGGCTGTGGGAAAGTCGCGATCCTCTCCTGGAGCTTGTGGCCCCCACTCTCGCCTCCAAGTCCGTCCTCGTAGGAAACGAGGTACCGTTCCCCCCCCCCAATGCGGACCGTGAGGAAACAATGAGAGGGGCGCAGGGGGGTGGGGTGGAAGCGCGGTTGCTCCACCACCCTTCCGTGGCGGAACCCTCGTTCTTACCGGCCTTTGGGCTCAGACCACCATGGATGCAGCGCGATCCCGCCACAATGCATCAGTGAGCTGGACTGGCAAGCGCCGCATCGAGGACATAGGCGGCTACATCGAGTGGGAGGGCCTAACCGTCCTGCGGGGCGTCTATGCGCGGGACATTCCTATTTCTGGTGTGAACAACATGGGACAATTTGCTCCCTTCCTCGACCTCGAATCGCGGCTTCACACTTGGGACAACTACTACATGAGACCCGTAGGACTTCCCTCTGCACGCCTTCTTGTGGTCCCTTCGAAGCCAACCCCTCCCTCCCCCCCAATGCCCATGTGCATGTGTAGATCACGCTGGTTCCCTCGCACATGGTCGAGTTAAAGGGCGTGCGCATGATTCGCTACCTTGTAGACAACGCCACCTGGGCCATCAACGAAACCCTCTTCAACTCGATTCCCGTATTTTCTCCCCTCCCCTCCTCCCCCTTCCACACCTACGGCGCGCACCAACACAGCGAGCAGGGATTCGCCAACATGACGGGCGCCTACTACGGTGCCACCGTCTTCCTTTCGAACCCCCACATGCTCGGCGCCAACCTGAGTTGGCCCTCGCTCATTGACGGTATCTCCTCCCTCCTCTCCCCCTCCGCCCTCCTGACCATGTGAGCGGGTGTGCATTAGGTTTTCGTTTGCCTGATTTTGAAAAAGATGTCACCGTGATCGACGTGGAACCCAACAGTGGGACCATCACGCACTACGACGAAGGCCTGGAGATTAACGTCTACCTGGCACGCAACTTTTCACCTCTGTTGCTTTGCTAGCCTCCGCCCGTAGTTGGGCGGGAGTGTTCATCAATCTGATGTGAATTCACTCTATATAGGACCCAAAGAGCAGCTACTTTGATATCTACTACCCGGATGTGAAACGAGATGTGATGATTCCCCTGGTGTGGACGAGAGAATTCGGCCTCCTCAATGATAAGGACGCCGAAGCCGTCCGGTCCGTCCTATATTTTGCGTTCGAGTTGCAGGCTGATATGTTCTGGGCACTATTGGCCGTGGGTTCCTTCCTGCTGATCCTCTCTGTCCCGGCTTTCGTCGTACTCCTCCGCTGCTACCGTCATACTTCCCGTGCTGCCTACCAACCCGTAAGCATCAACGACCCTGACCTAGTGTACAGGTACTACACTCCCCGTTTCCCTGGCTTATTCTAAGTGTATCGCATTACCAGGGAGGACACAGCTCTTGACGACCTCACTTATTGAGATCCTTGCCGCTTTATTTATTTTATTTTTATTAAATTATTTTCCGCCACACGAGTAATAAAAGTCCTTTTTCTTTCCGCTACTTGCCCGGCCTGTCCATCTCAACATCGCTGCCGAAAATGTCACACATTTTCACTCCCCTTTATGGCAAGACCATGTCCCAGCCACTGCCGGCAAAGGAGCTCAGTGCCTTTAAGAGTCTACCTGTAAATTCTACTAGCTCCGATTTCTTATATTGCTGCTAATCTTTGTGCTTGTGCCACTGCAGAAACTTATAGACATGAAACAGCATAAAAAGGCACTAAAGACTATTGAAGGAATACTCAAGAAATGCCCAGACCACGGGGGTACGAACAAAGACTAAATCGTGAGAATTATTGACACCGTTTCGGCAGAGGCACTGGCGATGAAGGCCTTTGTACTGCGCTCGCAGAACCCCGAGAACAAGGACGAGGTGTACGAGATCCTGAAGAGGGGCTTGGCGAAGGACGTAAGGAGTCACTTGTGTACGACATGGCCACCCAAGTCTTGGTGTCCTGGTGTCTCGAATCAACACTTAAGTGCTGCTGTGGCTCAGGTTGGCACATATACGCTATGCTCGCCCAGCAGGACCGCCAGTGGACTGAAGCGGTCAAATGCTTCCGTCAAGCCCTTCGGGCAGATGATGTGCGTCTTTTCTCTGCTCTCTCTGAGACTCTCCTCAATAGCGGTTTACGAAGTTGGTTTATGCAACAGAAAAATGTGAAGCTGCTGCGAGAACTGGCCAGCTTACTGATCCAGATCAGGGACACCGCTGGCTACGTGGAAGTCAGGCAGAAGCTGTTCAATATCGAGCCCGGCAATCGAGTGAACTGGATCGCCCTTGCCATCGCTCACCACCTTCATGGCGACTTCGAGGCTACCCTCAAGATGCTCCAGGTTCGTTCCTTGTCCTGCATTAGGGGTGCCTTTCTCCCGCTCCTTGTTGTTGATGTTGTTGGACCGTTGGGGGGGGGGACACGCGCCCATATAGGCCTACGAAAAGGCTACGGAGAACACGCCCGTTGAAATGCACATCCAGAGCGAGTTCCAGCTGTTCAAGGTAGCGTCTCATCCTCCAGCGCTCTGGGTCGGGTTTGCTCGTGCACCCTCCCCTCCTCATCGTCCTGTGCTGTGTTGTTTTTGCGTTTTTTTGTTTCTTTGTTATTTTTTTTTGGGGGGGGGTTCTCCTTTCAGAATCTCGTGATCGAGCAGGCCAAGTCCGCTCAGGATGCCCTCGCCCATCTTGAGCAGGCAGCATCGTACATCCCCGACAAGCTCACGCTCAAGGAGAGAAAGGGTGTGTCGTCTCCCGCCACAATTATTTTGCGATAGAATGACCCCCTTAACAACAAACAAACAAACAAACAACACCCTCACAGTCGAGTTGTGCCTCAAAGCGGGAAAGAACGAGGAAGCCGAGAAGGTCTACCGCGAGCTATTGCAGCTCAACCCCGAGAACTACAACTACTACTCTGGATTGCGAAAGGCGATGGGCCTTTGGGCGCCCTCCGGTAGGGCCAACAACCCCTCCTCCCTTCCCTCAACGTGTTGCCGACGCATTTTTCCGCTGCTGCTGAGCAGGTACCGGTTCGCTCAGCAGCGAGCAGGTCAGCAAACTGCAGACCACCTTTGCGGAGCTCCAGAAGCTGTTCTCACGGGCCAATGCCCCCTTGCGCATCGCGCTCGATTTCCTTGAAGGTAACGCACCCCCCCCCTTCCCTCCCCACAATCAAATCCAATCCTAGCAAGGGGGACTGCCGCTGGGATGCTGTTTATTGATGATATAGAAATATAACCGGGGACACGCCAAGTCATTGGGCCGTGGCCGGTCCCTTCCTATGTGCTGGATTGACGAGTCTCACGCGTTTGGGTTGCCGATCCATCGTGCTCGGTGTGCAGGGGATGCCTTCATCTCGGCGCTGTCTAACTACGTTCGCCCGAGGCTGCGCAGCGGCAAGCCCTCGCTCTTTAGTGAACTCAAGTCTCTCTACGCGCGCGGCAGTGACCATGCTTTCTTACATCCCGACAAGGTGGGGCAGCACCGGCCTTCCCCTCCTCGTTTCCTCCGTGTCCGTTCATGTCCGCGATCCATTCAATAACGAATGAATGCCATGCCATGCCACAGGTGGAGCGTATAGAGCGGCAGTTTGAGGGCTATCTCACATGTCTGCGCGCCCACAAGAAGTTCGACACCTCCGGTACTCCCTGCCTCTCGCCCCTCTGCCTCTTGGCCTCCTCATATTCCCCTGCACTCGCTTCCGAGAGAGCAGAGAGAGCAGAGAGAGCAGAGAGAGCAGAGAGAGCAGAGAGGCTTACAGGTGGTGTTGGTTTTTGTTCTTGTGGTGGCAGACGGGCAGGAGGAAAGCCCCTCCACCCTGGTGTTCACTCTCCACTTCGCGGCGCAGCACTTCGATGCGAAGGGGGACTTTGCCCGCGCGCTGCAGCTGGTCGATGAAGCCATCGAGCACACCCCCACCCTCATCAACCTCTACGTAGCCAAGGCCCGTATTTACAAGGCACGCACCCCCTCCCCCCTCCCTCGCTCCCTCGTGTATGTATGGCCTGCTCATCTTATGGGGCGGCGTGCAGCATGCTGGCAGCTACGCTGAGGCCGCGACCCAAATGGAGACTGCCCGCAAGCTGGACCTGGCGGACAGGTTGCATTCCACACACACACACACACACACACACACACAAACACACACACAAACACACATATATAAAGACACACACACCCTACTCGCCCCCCCCTTCAATCCCCCCCTTCTCTGCAACGATCTTCCCGCTTCCCTGTGGGTATATACATAGCCTAAGGGCAATGGTGTGCAATGGTGATGCGGGGTAGGTACCTCAACACGGTGTCCACCAAGTATCTGCTGCGAGCCGGCCAGCGAGAGCAGGCCGAAGCCACCGTTGGCCTCTTCACCAAGTGGGTAAGAGAGAAACTCCCCGCCCTACAGCGATGACGATGGCGATAATGATCGACGCACCGTGCCCTTATATATTGCGTGCCCTTTTTTGCTTTAACTTCTCCTCACCGCCGCGTGTGGTGGGCAGGACGCGGCCGGGCAGAGCAATCTGTATGAGATGCAGGCCTCGTGGTACGAGCTTGCCCTGGGGGCCGCCTACCGCAGGGCTGGTGATCTGCCCAACGCCATCACCCAGTATGGCAATGTGATCAAGGTGGCGTACCGCACTCACCACATCCCCAACCAACGCGCGCGCGTGAGACGAGTAGGGGAGGGTTGGATTGGGGAGGGGAGGGGAGGGGAGGTGTATCTCTGCGGGCCTTCTCTTTTCATGATGCTATCACAACGCGCGCGTGTTGTCTTCCCCTCCCCACGCGTTCTGATTGTGCGTGCGTGCAGCATTTCCACGACTTCGATGAGGACCAGCTGGACTTCCACTCCTACTGCATCCGCAAGCTGACGCTGCGAGCCTATCTTGACATGCTTCGTTGGGAGGACAACATTCGCTCGCATCGTTTCTATTATCGCGCATCGACCAGTCTAGTCGAGGTAGATTATCGCTCACCCGCTCGACACGTTTCCTTCTCTTCCCATCCCCCCCTCTACCCCTCATTGGGCATCACTTTTCTCATGTTGATGGATTCTTCTATACTACCTTCTCTGCTCTCTCTGCTCTCTCTCTCTCTCTCTCTGCTCTATCTCCCTCCCACTGCAGTGCTACCTGGAGTGGCTGGAGCAGCAGGATCGTGTGCAACAGCAAGGCAATGGCGGGTCGGCCAAGTCGGGCGCCACTGGCCAGGATGACGAGGAAGCCAAGGTCAGGCGGAAGGAAGAGAGCAAGAAGAGGCGTGCTGAAGCCAAGTCACGCGCCGCCACTCCCCAATCCTCCGCCAGCGAAGTCAAGGAGGATGAGAAGAAGTCCGCCTCGCCCTCCGCTCCCACGGATGTGCGTCACACACCCCCTCCCTCCCTCCTCCTCGCTGCTTTAGGGTAGTGCATCGCTCATGCAGTTGCGATGGCGCAACAACGCTGTGGCCAGCAGATGAGTAAAGTCGACGCTCTGGCGGAAGCCATCAAGTTGGTGGGCCTGCTCGAGAAGTCGAACGGGGACAAGTTGCACGTGCAAGTGCTGGCGGTGCAGGTTTACCTCCGCGCAGGTGACGACCCCCTCCTCCACCCCCTTCGCCTCATGGGTCACCGCACCCCAGTATTGTGACAATTGCTGTTTTTTTCCCCCACTGTTCCTCTCCCCTCCCTCCGGTGCCATTCGCATGTCGCCACACATGCTGCACAGGCAATTATCCTGCGGCGCTGGAAGCTCTCAAGAAAGCGCGGGGAATGCAGGCGGACCATCCAGACGTGCACCGCTGCTTCGTTCGCTTTTTCAGACAGGCTTCGACAACCACTAGCGCGGAATCTGTCATGAAGGACGCACACGCCCTGCTGAATGGCGCGAAGCTGGAGGAAATCAATGAGGCCTTCTTGGCCAAACATCCGGATTCCCTTGCTCACCTCGTGGCAGGCATGCACACAGCCTCTGCTTAACCCCACCCCCCCGGTGGGCCACTTTGCCGTGGCCGAGGAGTGCAAGCTCACCCTCCCCCCTATCCCTTTTCCATCCCTTTTCAGGTGCGGAGATGAAATTGCTGCTCGAAGGCGAACTGAAAAAAGCGCAAGTCGCGTCTCTTATCCGAGCCGATGCCTCCGCCACACTCCAGGTAGGACCTCTCTCATCTCGGCGCGATTGTGTGCAACTCTCACATCACCCCCATCTCCAGGACATGGAGCACGCTTACCGGGTGCTTTCGAGTGTATTTGGGGGTGTTGACCAGGTTGCAGCCTTCCAGCGCCAGGCGCACCTGCGATTCCCTCTTGCCACTGCCTTCGCTCCTCCCTCAGCCCCAACTGATGACACCAACGCTGAGCAGTCCTGACCTTTTTCTTCTTGCCGATCAATAAAGTAGTAACCTACTGCCGGGGGAGCGAAATGAAGCCGTATATGCCTCATTTAGTTTCACGCCAGCAAACCCAGTTCTTGAATTCTGCTGCGACAAGCAGAGGAGGAAGTAGCCAGAGAAGACAGCAGGTCCGCCGCCACAGGGCGGAGACCACTGGGCGCTCGGGTAGCTGAAAAGCCGACGGGCATTGGTTAACGATCAATTTCGCGCCACCGGGCACAGAGGTCACGTACGCTCGGGAAGCAGCGGCCCCTCGCCAGACCACGGCTCGTAGGCACACAAATCGCGGATGCATGCCTGGAGTCACCCAACCAACAACCCGCAGTGCATGCACAAAGACAGCTGCGCCTCAGTTCTCCAAAATACCGAAGCGAGTGTAATTGTCAAAACGGAGACCCAATGGTACCGTTGGCGCGTCGGTGAGTAGACGTTCTAACAGGAGCGTGCGCTCCCAACGGGAGGGTCGCTGGTCCGCACCGTGGGACGCAAAAGGCTGGGCCGCGGGTAGATCGAATAGGTAGGAAGCTACGTGATGGATGGCCAATGCGTAGAGAGTGGGCGAGCGAGCCCTTGAGAGGCGATGAGGCGAAACCAGAGCCGTTTCGTAGAGTCGCAACATTTCGGTGTTCGTTTCAGAGGGATACAAGAACCACTGCATGCCCAAAGGTACTTGATCCTCTCTGCCAAGAACAAAGCCGATGATCGCGCAGGAAAGGGGAGGTTAAACGTCAAGAGAAGGACGCTAGGCAAGCAGGACAGTGCATGTACGGTAGATGTAGGGCGTGGAGAGAATCCAGAAGTTCCGTCCACAGAAGTATTCTGTAGCGTGCGGGCTGTCGCATATCCAGCAGCAGCCACAGGGCCTTGTATCATCCCCCACCACAATGATCGGGTCACTGGATCAATGGGCGCGTGTTGCTTTTGGTTGCAAGGGTACCCTGGCGAATAGGGGGTGCCCGTAGGAACCCGCCGAAAAGTGTTCCGTGAGGCGCGAAAAGAGGCCAAAGAAGCCAGGGACGTCCCGCTCATACTCCACAAATCCGCTCTGTGTGTGTGTGTGTGTGTGCGTGTGCGTGTGACTTAAGTCTTTCTCGCCGCATGCATTATGTCACACACACACACACACACACACACGAACACAGAGGGGGCGTACGGGGGCGGCGCTGGCAGCAGAGCTGGGGTAGGGTAGCTGTGGGCTGTAGATATCGAGCAGGGAGCTGATAAGGCCAGCGATGGCCTCATCGAACACGAGGGCGCCTGAAGACAAGAGAAACACCTTCATCACGCAACTGCACTTGACCGCCAACGGCACACGCTTCATGACTGCAAACATGTCCGATGTGAGAATGAAAGAAGACTGCCAAAATCCAAACCCAATATTGGGAGAGGGGGGGGGAGAGGCAAGCTTACCGGACGGAACCTCTTGCTCAAGGAAGAGGACGAACTGCAGCGCAGCCCGCATTAATCCGGGTGGCGGAGACAAGCTTTCCTCGTCTTCATCGCTTCCCTCGAGGGCCTTGAGGAGGAAGGCCAGTGTGCGAACGTAGATGAACATAAACATATAAATACATAAATAAATACATCAATAAATGACACGACCACAAGAGACCTGGACACATTCAGGCGGGCCGGGGCCAGGGAGGGGGGGGGGCAGGGATACGTACGCCAGAGTGGAGAGCGCTGAGGAGAGAGTAGTAGTGGTTGAAGGGGAGGAACATCCACTCCCGGTCGGCAAGCGGTAGCTCGGGCGCCTCATCGACCGGCACCAGCAGATGGTCGCGCCGCCAGCCGCCCGCGAGCTCCGCGGCCTCCAGGGAGGCCTTCGCGTCTGGATCGGCCATGGAGAATGGCTACTAAGCCACACGTTCAAAGGCGGCTTGTAGGCAGACCAGAGAGCAGGCAGACATACATGGCCCTATGGCTGCACGGTAGAAAGGCAGCAGCTCCTCGCACGCTTGCGCCACTGTCATCCGATCAAGATCCTGCCCGCGGTTCACACAAGGTCGCAGCAGCACCTCCTCTACCAACCTTGCACACGAACACACACACACACACACATACAGAGAAAGAGCAGAGAGAGAGCAGAGAGAGCAGAGAGAGACACCCGCGAAAGAAAGTCCCACGTTTGCGGTGTGTACATCAGTGAATCTGTTGACGAGCGCGCAAGCACATGGCGCATGATGGCGGAGAGGAACGGTGGAGGCATACCGCAGGGCATAGGGAGAGTCACCGGGACCAATCCAAGGGAGCAGCTCACAGGCGCGAGAGAGGGCCCAGAATCGCTCCCCGCCCAGCTCGGTCCGCGGGCAGGATCGAGAAACATCGCCAGCGTCATCATCACCCACGCATGAGGCAGTAAACAGCAGGGCGTGCACGGCTGCGAGCACGAATGGCCTTTTTGGGAAGTGGCGGCGCCAATAGGCCGCTGTCGTATTCGAGTCGTCTACGGAGGAAGCCTGCATGCACGCACGCACGCACGCACGCACGCACGCAACGGGCATGACCAGGATTGTGTGTGTGTGTGAGCAGAGCCGCGGTGCCAGGGTACCCTGGCGCATCTGCCTTGGAACACTAGGAGTAGCCAGTTTGGGGGGGGGACATTTGGCGGGAGGGGTTGGTACCCTGGAGGAGACCGGTAGAACTTCCAGGCAATGGCGGAGGAGGGCTCGCGCGGACTGGTCCAGGGGATAGCGGTGCCCCTTGCCATCGACCTCGGTCCCCGCGGCCGCTTCCTCAGTTTCCATCTGCGCTTCGCGGCAAAGGGGGATGAGGGAGGGAGCCAACTGCAGGAGACAGAGCAATAGGCGTAGGAGGGCGCCGAGAGTATCGACTGCGACAGCGTGAAGCCCGTAGAGCAGATGATCACGCGGGCATGCGATACGGGCATGACCGATGCACCGCTCTATGCTTTCCTCCTCTGGGGACTGTGCCGGCCTGCGCATTCGCCCCCCCCCCGCCCCC
>CDFF01072048.1:0-25230 GCA_000826265.1 Acanthamoeba culbertsoni
TTATTATTATTATTATTATATTGATTCTAATATAAGCGTACGGTTTGCTCGCGATCGACAAAATGGAAACCGAGGAGAATGGAATAGTCCATGATACCCAAGCTGCATAGGAACTGTTGCACACCAACCGTGTAAAAAGTGTAGTGTCACCCATCCGATTGGACACGTCAATGTCGGCAAAATTATTGTTAAGCAGAAGGCTACGTACGGTTGCATCGTCTGTGATTTGTTGAATCATTGCTGTTCGCTGTTCATTGGATAATCTAACCTTGCGTCCCATATTCTGAACAAATAGTGACAGACACACATAAATAGATGTATATGTATATGTATATGTATATATAGATTACAAAATTATTGACTCCGACTATAATTGGGTACCCTGAGATCGATGTCCATTCCGAGAACTTTCCCGGGATTATCACGGAACTCTTTGCCCACTTCACGCCTTACCCACGAGCCCTGAATTGAATTCCAATACATGTTTAGTAACATTTGGGAAATTTCTGGGAAACGTGAGTGAAACCTTGAGGTCGTATCGTTCGTGGATTTTGCGATGCGTACGGAAAGCATTGCTCATCACAATGACATACACCTAAATTATTGGATTTGATATTTGTCATGAATTATTATTATTATTATTATTATTATTATTATTATTATTATTATTATTATTATGCGAAATCCCAAGAATTAAAAAAAAAATAGCGTGCCTGGTCGCCATAGTGCATTTTGATGGAATGAAGTCCATAGAAACGCATCAAACGCGACTCAGGATTATTTCCGATATACTGAACATATAAAACACACACACACACACACAAACACATGTAAACATGAGAAATCCGATTGGTTGGGGGTGGGACGCATATTGACGTGCCTGATAATATGCGGGAAGAATCCGATTGAGCAAATTGGCCTCGGATTCCGGAATAGTCTTGATAATGAAACACTTGTCCGGCGAAAAGCAAAAGAAACTGCCACTCCGACCTATAGTATAGAATTTTTTTAAAAAAAAATGATATAGAGAGATATATATGTATATACAAATAAATATATTGGGGAACTTCAATTTTGTGTTTGGGAAATAACCTTCGGAAAATTTCTGATTGGATAGACTCTTCAGGAATTGCTCCGGTTGGATGGAAGCCATGTAGGCTTCGGGAGTGATGCCGGCCTGCGCGCGCAGCTTTTGGAATACATAGGGACAATAATCGACGAAGCGATACTCCTTCATCGTGCGCGCTCGCTCGTGCCTATTGGAGGAAGATAAGATAAGATTTAGATATATTAAAAAATGAAGATACCAATATTTTAGATAAATATATATATATATAATATATACTTTAGTTCGGCGACTTCGGTCACTTCAGTGAAGTCGCGCTCTCGAAGCGGTTCCGCATATCGGCTGACGGCGATTTCGCACTGAGAAAAGAAAAGAAAAGAAAAGAAAATCGGTAAATTAGATAAGAGCAAAGAAATAAAGCTACAGTGAAGAAAGCCGTACGGCTTCTTTCATGCCATAAAGGAGGAACGTGATGATGTTCTTGCGGATGATGATGTCTAACTTTTGCATGTCTTGCCTAAACGGAACACATGTTTACTATATACATATATCTAACTATCGTGTTGATAATAGTCCGCATACCTGTCGTCGTGAAGATATTCGTGCACGCCGAGTTCGCGTAGCAGCGGAAGATTCGTATCGTCGATCTTCATCACATTCTCGTTCAGCGAAACAAGGAACAACAATAATTGAGGGAAATTTCATGGAAAATGGGCTGTACCCTGAAGTAGTGGCGAAGGAAGGGAACGCGCATGAGGAGGTTCTTCTTGAACGAGCGGAAGAACGATGGATTGGTGAGCCAAACTAACGCATTGGCAAAGCCCTGTATGCTGTTTGCGCAAAAAAGAAAAGAAAAGAAAAAGTTAGGAATAACTGTATCTTATTTGATATATATATATATTTCAAGAAATCTTATGGTGATTCCTGTGAAGGATGAAGGGAACCTCTGGCCAACGGCGTCACAGTAGAGGAACACATCGCTATTGACTTGCCAGTATTGGGCGATGCGGTGTGCCAATGGCCCACTCCAGCAAATGATGAACACCGAAGTGTAGAAAAACATACGAAATACCATCCGCGTGCGCACAGAAGTCTAAGAAAATGGCCTTTCCAGGTTATTTCCCCTTCCCTTTTTTACGACGAACTTGGCGCACACGTGCCTCTTCAGACAGCGAGCGCGTTGAGTACAGGCCAATCACAAACGCGCCAATACCCAAAGCAAAGTAGGCCACTACATTCCAGAGATTTCGTTGAATTTTCTTGTCATTCGCGAGTAGAAAAGGAGTGCGCTAAAAACTTACCGAGAGGAACGAAAAATACGAGTCTAAACAAGTTGTAGTCTCCTTTAATCCAGCACCTGACATGTAACCAAAAAAAAAAGAGTGTTAACAGAATATATAATTAGTAATCAACCAGAAAAAAAAAATAAATCAAATTTCCTCGGTTTGACGTACGTTCCATCTCCAGATACGCCATACATGTTGAGGGCGACCATGAGAATGCTGGTCACGCCGGATAGGAGCCAGACCCACACATGATAGTATTTCCCCCACTAAACACAATATTATTATTATTATTATTATTATTATTATTATTATTATTATTATTATTATTATTATTATTATTATTATTATTATTATAAAAGTCGTAAAAATGGTGAAGCAGAAGTGCCTTGGATGTGTCGACAAAGGGCTTGCGCAAGTTGGTCATGAGGTTGAGCGAGATGATGCCGTTCCAGCTGATGGAGGCGAGGCCCCAGAACTGCGCCCATACGGCCTGGCCTATGCAATAGGCTGTGATATCCTGATACGATATCGAGTTGGGCAATACGGATGTGATTGCGAACTGGTTGTATAGATATGAAAGCAGTAGCGTATGTTTAGCCAATTGTTCGATACGTTTAAACAGCGGCAAGCACGCAAAAATGGTCTCCAAAATAGTTACTATTAATGAAAATTTAGAAATATATTCATGGGGGGGGTGTAGAGGGAGGGAGACCTTTAACGCGAACATGAAGTCACATATGGAGAGAAGGAGGACGAGGTTGGTGGGATGTTGTCGCAGTTCCTAAGTTCAGGAGGTGAACACAAACAAAAGCCACATAGTGCGTAAAAGAGGAGGGCCTGGGAACCTTGACGAACATGGCAGAGAGGATAATGAGGAAGGAACCCACCAGAGAGAGGAAGGCCAAGGAGCCCTCCACCCTGTACAGTTCCTTTGTTCGGAAACCAAAAGAAGACACAAGATTGCGAGAGAAGTAAATTAGTCAGTACTCAGCGGTGGAAGTGAAATCGGGCAGGAATTGGAGCGGCGAACGAACCACCATGGCGCTACAGAAGAGAAGAATAAATAGAAGTGTGACAATAACAAACCGGCAGCCTTGCCAGCATCTAATAAGTAACGACAGAAAATACAATCGTAAAATGTCTGCCGATTTTTCTCCATTATTTTAGGAATTTTTTCTTGCCTTGGAAAGCCTTGTGTTTTGGCCAAAGAGGAGCACAGGCGGGAAAACAGGGAACCTCGAGCATTTTTAACAATGATCCATTTGTGAACATCACGATATAATAGGGTCAAGGCAATAAGTGTCTTCAACTACACCGGTTGAAGGAAGGCACGGAAGGTGCCCCACATTTGTTGCACCTGTGTATGGTTGCTGTAGTCGAGCGAATCAGCTTCCCACATGCCCACGCCTGATACACGGCCAAGAGTTCAGAAAATCATGAAAAATCAATAGAAAATCGTAATAAACTAATAAGCCAATAAATTCGAAATAGAAGGCGGATCCATACCGCGTAAACCAAGGGATTTGGCGAGGTCACACTTGAGGGTCAGACTTTCCACGTCATCATACCTTTTCCATGAGACATCATTCGTTAGTGAAGCTATCGATGCGGAAAACAAAAGAAAAAGGGGGGGAAAGCTGCACCACAGCTGGTGAATGCGGCCACTGCTGTCCTTATAATCAAACCACGGCGACTTGGCGGTTTTATCCCACCTATGTGGAACGAGAACTTAGCAACGATAAGGTGAGTGCCAATTTCGCATTGTGAGAGTGTAGCAGTGTAACTGTCTTCTGGTCACTGCTTGGGAACTGCTCAGGATTCCTTCAACCACGTGGTAGTCCAGCTCGGGAGCAACGGCATCACTTTTTTTTTTTTTTTAAAGTCAACAATAAAAAGAAGAATCCAGTTTAGCAATGGTATCATCAAGCTTGACTGTGAAGTACCTGCACGGAGCTCCACGGAAGGGGACTGGTTGGATTGGACACACGGTCAAATTGGACGGGTTCAGGCAAGGATAGTCACGCCCGTACCTATCAATTAGGGGGAAAAGTGGTTGAGATGCAACATATTTCACCCAATGAAAGGTTCTCAACTAAGTCTACCAGGGCATGCCAAGAACGAGCTGCTCGGGCTTAATTCCCAATTTCAAGTATTGGTGAAGACCCTGAGTCGCCATTAAGTAACACAGAGTTACGTAGGGGGGGGAAGATGTTCAGTATTATGGAAAATTCATGAGTACCTCTCGTGCGCGATCAAATCCGGAGTTAGGCCCAGCCACACACTTTGAGGCGGGAATTTGGCTCTGCATATCATAAGCCATCACGAACAGAAAATCTGTGAACTCCGACAGGCCCTAAGTTTGAGTATCGACGAGAACAAGAATATTGAGTCGGTGACGATTGAACGGCCAAGAAAGTCACGGATTTGTGCCTTGTAGTCGTAACATCTCTCGTCGACACAATTTGGACTCCAGGCAACATCGAAGGTCAATTGCGAATGGGGAACCTTGGTTAGGTTATACATGATACGTTAGAATTCGTTGTATACAATATATAGAGACCTGTAGCCTACCTGTCTGTCGAGTTCGCCGCGCAGCTCATGCATCAGGACTGTTAGCAGTCTTTGTTGGAGTGGCTCACTGGACTTGATTGCGCTTTCAATGTCGACGTTGATGCCATCTGTGAATGTATCTCTCACTCTCTCCGCCTGCGTTTTTACCCAGCTCCGCCTGCAAAGTTTTACTCTCTCATGTGGGTTCATGCTCCATTCCTCGTGCGCAGACTGTCGGGAACGTACCTTTGCTCGGCATCGGACAGGTTGCCGACGGGGAAATTAGCGCCCCACACGACTCTCACCTGGTGATTGCATTAGGAAGGTTAAATGAGAACGACAAGCAAAGCAACGGTCATGAAGTTGCACCTTCTTTGCGTGAGCGTGACACAGAAACTCGGGGTCGACGGTATCGGTGAAGAGAACCACAGTTGTCAAAAGGTCCCAGTCGTACCTGAGTAAAGTGGTGGTAGCATGTTTGAGAGATAGCGTGTACGGAGAGGGAGGCTGTGCACAAGGTACCCGCGCCAGTGCGAGAAAGAAGTGTCGACAGTGAAAGCAAACACTTCCTTTCTCGGCGGTACCCGCAAGCGCTCGCACAAGGAGTCGTCTCGGCAAGGGCACGCGCCTGTGCTGGCACTCGTGGCGCTAACCACTACCAACAGGCAGCAAGCAAGAAGTGCGGATGCACAACAGGAGACACGACCGACTAACATCGGGAATTGCCGTCCATCTGTCGACACTTTCAGCTTGTAATAACCGCACTTGACGAAATTCGACGGCAAACGAAAAACCAATGGATAGACAGGCAGCTCCAAGCCAACGGCACCTGGCATGACGTGCCTCTGGTATTTGAGGCCCAAACGACTCCTTTTGTATTGTCGCTACCTCGTTAGATACCACAACCATGTCTAACCCCCGCGTCTACTTCGATATCACCATCGGCGGTCGTCCTGCTGGTCGCGTAGTCTTCGAGGTACTGAACTCGCTTCTATCTCTTTGGCCTTGTCAGTTTAATCGCTCCTTCTTGAGTTACTGGGCCTTGTGTGATTGTTACTCTCCTCCTTTTAGAGTCCTAATTCTTTCCTCATCATTACAGCTCTTCGCTGACGTAGTCCCCAAGACTGCTGACAACTTCCGCGCTCTCTGCACTGGTGACAACTCGCCACAATCTAGATTACAGCGGTTATAAAAACGTCCTAATCACAATCGTTCCACAGGTGAGAAGGGCACTGGCCAGTCGGGCAAGCCCCTCCACTTTAAGGGCAGCAGCTTCCACAGGATCATCCCCGGCTTCATGTGCCAGGGTGGTGATTTCACCAGGGGTGACGGACGTGGTGGCGAGTCCATCTACGGCGGCAAGTTCCCCGATGAGAACTTCAAGCTGAAGCATTTCGGTTTTGGCACTCTTTCCATGGCCAACGCTGGTCCCAACAGTACGATCGCACCCTGCGCTTGTGATATTTCCACTGGATCTAATTTTTGCTCGCCATCTTACAGCCAACGGCTCTCAGTTCTTCATCTGCACTGCTGAGACCTCGTGGCTTGACGGCAAGCACGTCGTGTTCGGCAAGGTCGTTGAGGGCCTCGACGTTGTCAAGGCTATGGAAAAGGTTGGCTCCAACTCTGGTGCCACCTCCCAGAAGGTCACCATCGCCGACTGCGGTCAGCTCTAAATGTCGCGTATCATAAAAGATTGGCAGGCTCATGGGCGCAATCTTACGATAAAAACCATTTCACATTTATTTCTTCAGTAATTTTCTTAATCTTATTCGTATTTTTGGTGTCCGTCACACAACGACGAAAGCAGAAGACCAGTCTTCGCCTGTGAAAAGATGGGTGACCGTTCATACGACTTCATGGCTCTGCGCAGGAAGTGGGCGGCCTTGGAAACAGGAAACGCTTCCACCCAGCAGCAAGCCGGCGAGCTAGAGCAAGACAAGAAGAAAGAAGGCAGGGAGGGGAGGAAGAAAGCGAGTGCAAGGCACCCACCCACCACCGAGGCTATTATTAAGCGTAGCGAAGAGGAGTCGAGGGGCGGCTACGCACCAGCCGAGGACTGGGTGCCGGAGATAGTGGACGGCAGCGCGCCCATCTCAGCAGAGCAGGAGAAAGCTCAACTTCCTGAGCCAGTAGAGCATGGGGGCTATGCCGCTATTGGCGAAGAGGACAAGTGGGCCTCCGTGTACGAGGCTGCGGACAGTTTCGTTGCTGACTTGCAGCGTGAGGCCAAGAGTGCGAAAGCCAGCGAGGAAGAAGAGTTGAAAAAGGAGGACTTTGGTTGGTACTCCGCGTATTACTCGAAAGGAGGAGGTAGTGCCTACGAGGACGACGACCAAGTCGAGGCGGTCCTCCGACGCAGCGCCAAACGGAAGAAGGGCAGTGCTAACTTGAGGAAGAAGCCGACGAAAGAAGTTGCAAACACGACCGATGCACCAAATTCTCCCTATGGCAACACTCTTCAGACCTCGGACGCGTATGTAGACATAGCGGAGAACCTCAAAGCAGAGCGCCAACAGCGGAGGGAGTTGAAAGAAAAGGAACTGGAGGAGGTAGAGGAGTCAAGCAGCGAAGGAGAACCAGCTGAGGTCGGCCGCGAGGAGGAGGAGGAGGAGGAGGAGGAAGTGAGCTATGTGCTGAAGGCAGGCATGTTGGTATCTCGACGCAATCATCACCTGCTGCCCGTGGAAGACGACGACGGGTCAACCGACGATGGTGAGATGCTGCAAGTAGAAAGTGATTCGAGCGACAGCTCCAGTGACGACGACGATGCTCAAGCCGCACGTAAGAGGCGCAGGGACAAGTGGCAGCGGGACTGGAACGAGGAGTGGCAAACGTACGAAGTCTCTTCAACTTGCTCTACGCGAAACTTGTGTAGTTGACCTGCTCTGTCCCTGCAGCGTCTTAAGGCTCAATGACAAGAGACAGAGGCACGCGGAGCTCGCTCGTCTCTCCAGAGGTAACGATCTCCCCCCCCCAAACTTCCTCTTCATCTCTCTACTAAGCGTTCTTCTTGTACAGATTTTGTCGACACGGCAAGCAAATACGGTTTAATTATTATTTCCGAGCTTTTCCTTCCCGCCAGCAAGAAGACCATCAAGCCAGCGTCCGTCGGCGGTATTGCGGGAGGCGAGAAGTAAATACATCCTTTACCTTTCTGTTCGTCTTTAAGTACTTACATACCGCGACGAAAATCACCAGGTACATCGTCCGCGGCATCTTTTTCAAGCTGGCGTACGACTTCAAGATAGGCAACGTCAGGCCCGTTTGGATGTACGGCGGCGCCAAGCGATCCGATGAGTTTGCCATCAAGGCCTCTGGTCACGGTAGTTTCCTCTCCCCCCCTCCCCAGTGGTCGACAAAAATCTGATCCCGCGATTTTGCTTGGCTGCTTCGAAGAGCTGAAGTCGCTGATTATGATGCACCGCGCGTGCGTGCCCGAACTGTACTGTCCACTCATGTGTACTGTCGACTACCGCGGATTCCGTCTCGTGTGCTGTTCTGGTATCCTCTTTTTCTGTCGACACTATCTTCACCCGTGAAGATGTAATCGTAGCAGCTCACAAACGCGAACGACCTCCCTACCTCCCTACTTGCAGTTCTGCCTATCGATTCGGAGACGCTGTGCTACGGTTCCAACGACGGAGGTATCACCGTCCTCAACAAGGAGGAGGAGCTCAGCCGCAAGGTCGAACAGGCCTGCCGGTGGCTTCACCTCAAGCCCCACATTGTGGGCAACCAAATTCTCTACGGGCCCGGTATGCCCTTCTCTTACCCCCCCCCGGTTACGTTCGTTTTCGTTTTCTTTTCCTGACCGACCTTTCGGTCACCGATGTGCAGGCGACCTGGAAGGCCACAAGGGCAGGGACGGTCGGTTCTACGTCGTGGGTATTACTTTCCTTCTCTCCCCACCCCCCTTCCCTCCGTCATATAAAGACCTCCTTCTCCTCGACCATCGCTCACCCCCATTCGCAGACCTTGCGCGCTTGTTCCCCGCCGAGGCCCCCCGGCCGACGGACAACCTGCGCTGCATCTTCTACAACCTTCTCCGCCCCGAGCTCGTCCGCTTGAATTCGGCCCCGCTCTGCTCCGACGCCTTTTCGCTGTACGTCGACGGCGAAGTCATCCCCGCCCCCTCTTTGAATCTCTCCCATTCCCCCTCCTCTCTTCCCCTCCCTTTGCCGTCGAACACTTTCCTTCGCTTCCTTCAATCCCTGCCGACGGAGTCGTGTCATCATTGCTGATCGAGTCTGCCGCATCCATCATTTCTCCCCCCTTTTTCCATTTTCTTTTCCCCCCTTTTCTTTGTTTAATGCTCAGGTGGACCAAAGCCGACCCGGAGGCGCGCCAGCACAACATGGAGGTGCTTCAGGCCACGCGCATGCTGCACGAGAGCATCATCCCCACTCTGGCCACCGAGCTGGACACCATCCTGAAGCCAGACAAGGCCCTGGAGGTCAACCTCTCCTACGAGTTCCACAGACGCGGAGTGAACATGCGCCATCTCGGCAACGTGCGGCGACACGCCAAGCAGGAGTTCACCAAGGATGTCCTATTGGCCGAGATGACCGCTAGGTTCGAAGAGAATGACGTGAAATTTCGTTGAATTGTATGGAAATGTAACGCTTGGACCTGCCGCAGGGTGTGCAAGAACAAGCTGAGGCAGCTCCTGAGGGATCGCATGCGCCGCATCAAGATCTCCTACGAAGAACCCTATAAGGTTCACCGACATCTCGGCTTCACGGAATACACACCGGGCCGTTACATGGTAACTAACCTTGTTCACCAATCTCAGGCGCTGATGATCAACTTCCTCAACACAATGCTGCGCCATCAACCCTTCCGCGTAACCCTTCCCTCTTCCCTGCCTGGAGAGAGGCAGCAAATCAACCTCGCGCTTCGCAATCTTGAAATTCTTAACATTCTATCGGGGGGCAGGTGGACTCCCGCCCGGTGGCGTGGCTCTCGTTCATGGCTTCCCTGCTCAGCTCCAAGTTCCACATGAGCTTCGAAGGGGACGACGACGTGCGCGCCCTCCTCAAGCTCGACCTTCACCACGTCATGCGCAGGTACTCACCCACCCATATTAATATATATATATATAAGGTTTGTCGACGCAAAATAACCTCAGCTTCTATGGGTATGGAAATTTCCTGTAGATTTGCCGAGAAGATGGGGATCGTCCTGTCGGCCCGCCTGTGGGACCATTTGCAGAACCACAAGGCCAATCCGCCGCTGGTCGTGCAGCCCGACTTGCTGCAGGTGAACACCATGAGCAAGCACATGAACATCACCGAGCTTGCCGAGGCCATGGTCCGTCCAATCATCCTCTATCGATAGCAACATACATACCTACCTATATTCATATGTGTATGAAAATTTACATATTATATATATATCTATCTATATGTTGTGTTCGCCGAAGGTGATGTACGAGGACGCGGAGGACATCGTTCACGAGAACCCGACCGAGGCCTACTCGCTTCTCATCAGCGCCGCGAAGACGTTGCACAGCGTGATCGCCAGCGGCTACAACGACGTCAACATCCAACTCACGCTGGCCAAGGCACGCTTCATTAACATCACATATTATATATATATACATACATACATATATATAAATATATATATATATATATAGAGAGAGAGAGAAATACTCGAAACATGGTGGTCAACAGCCATCTTCAAAATACAAACGCTGATCCGTGCTGGTGGAGGGAAAAAAACAGACCTATCACAGGCTGAGCCAGCTGTTGAAGAAGGAAGACGTGATTGTCAGCATCGATGATCGACACAACGCCGTGAAGCACTACATTGCGCTTTCGGCCGAAGCCTTCGACCAATGCCTGGCGAAGCCGTAACCCCTCCTTTTCCCTTTTCCTGATCACACGTGTGATGTCGACGTTTTCTCTGGTTTCCGCAGGGATTGTCCGGCATCGGCTCATCTGTACTACGGCCTGTTGCTATGCAGCATGATTAGGGTTTCACTCGCATTGGAGCAGATAAAGATCGCCCTCACCAAGGATGTACGGCTCTTCTCACATCTTTGGGGTACATTGAAGCAAGATCTCATCATCATCCCACTCGCTCCCCTATGCGATTGGACGCATTCCTTTCATTCCTACGCATGGCAACGTGCAGCCATCGCTTCTGAAGACGCTATTGGCGATTGGCGACCAGCTGTGCGGCCAATCGGCGTTCATCGATCCCTCCAATCGACTCCTCATGGCGGGCCACCTGGCCAAGGCGGCCGTCGATTCGTTCCCCGACAGCTTCGAGGCTCTCATGCTCCGCGGTAGGCGACCTCTCCTCCTCCTCCTCCTCCTCCCTTCCTTCCTCTCCCTTCCTTCGAAACACGTGGCGTTTTCTGATTGGCTGGCGAATCCGCCCCTTCCCTGCAGGAATCGTGCTGTGTCGAACCTTTTATTTCCGGGATTGCTCGTTGTTGAGTCTCGTCCTCAACGGCGACGAGCATATCACGACTCCGAATACGAAGCAGAGCGTCCTTATCGAGGCCGCCCAGTGCTTCGATGCGGTCTCATCTCGCCCTCGCCCTCGCCCCCCCCCTTTCCCGTTTTCGCATCGCTTTCGCACCAGATGCTGATACGCCACTTGGGGTTTGCCTTCGTGGATTTAGGCTCTCGGCTTAAAGAGGGATTGCATGGATTCGCTCATCAAGCGGGCGATTGACAGGGTGGACGAGGGCGCCATCACCGAATCGGCTGTGCCCAGCGCCGGCGTTCTCTCCCTCATCGCCACCCACGCCGAGCGTGTTCGGGCTGTACGCATTCCTTTCATTCCATTCATTCCCCCCTCCCCCTTTTTCCTCACTCGCGGCGAATCGGGGCAGCGGTTCTTGCCCGAGCTCGAGGCCATCACGTCCATTCGCTTCGAGGCCTTCCTCAGCGGCTACGGAAATGTGACCGACTGGGAGGAGGACGAGCTCACGGCCGTCCTCGCCCTGCATCCGCGCCTGGAGCGGATCGAGGCCTCCAACCTCAACTACAAGCTGACCGACGCGTGGCTCGACAACGGCCTGCTGCGCCACGCCGACTCGCTGGTGAGCCTCACCGAGTTCACGCTGCCCTTCAACTCGTCCTTCGCCAACGCGGGCCGTCTCGTGCGTCTGCGCGAGCTGGGCCTGGCCAAGGTGGCGCGCGACAACCAGTGTGCAGGAATTGCGCAGCTTTCGGGCCTCACCCGATTGGAGATCAGCCACAACTGCCAGGCAATGAGCAAGGACGAGTTCGCTCTCATCTGCCGAAACAACAGCGCGTCGCTGGCCCACCTTTCGCTGGACAACATCTCCAAACTGGATGACGAATCGCTGATCGCGCTGGGTATGTAATTCATGAGGGTTATGGTTGCAGTGTAACCATGGTGCTGATTAACGTGCAGCGGAACATTGCGGAGAGACCCTTCGGTCGATTAATATTATTGGCCAGCATTCGTTCTCTGCAAAAGGTGTTTCAGTCTCATTATTGGTGTTGCAATGGAACAGATACTAATTTTCTCCCATTTGTCTCTCGGCCCTTAGGATGGAATTATTTCTTCGGAAAAGCACAGAAACTTCGAAGCGTGCTCATCCGTCTTTCGGGCGCTGCTGTACGACGTCCTGTCTCATCTTCTCCCATAGATATACTTGGACCAATACCTTTTCTCTACTCCACCAGTGTTCCGCCGAAGCGGTTGAGAATCTACCAACTTCGATCGAACACATGTTCTTCCATGACCTCGGTTCGGTAAGCCGGTGGCGTGTTGCTCTCACCTGTTGTCATTGTCTGATTGGACAATATACCTCCGCCCCTCCCAATAGGCATCGACGATACTTGCCTCTATAGGGAATAAGGGCGCCAATTGGCGCACGCTCAGCCTCGAACGGTGCCAATTGAACCAGGCGTACGCTTTGCTCCGCTTCAGCCAATAGGAAATCATCGAATGACTCTCTACGCTTGAAATTCACTTTAATTATCGACACAGGGACATGCTGGCCTTATGCGAGGGCGGCGCCGGCCGGAAGCTCGAGGCGCTGAGCCTGCGCAGCAACTTCCGCGTGCGCAGCGACATTCTCAACTGCCTTGCATATTTCCCTAATCTGACCCGCCTCGACCTATCCGATTGCGGCGCAATTGATGACTCAGGTGGGTGGGACCTTTTCCCCTTTAACCCCCCCCACATTTTTCTCATCGCATTCGTTCTTTTGCGTGATTGAAATGATCGGAATTTATGTTTCTTGTTACATATATATATCAGGACTTGCGATGATTGCAGAGCACTGCAGGAAGTTAAAGACGCTCGATCTGTGCAATTTGAAGAGTATCACAGAAACCGGCCTCATTCCTATATTCCAAAACAACATGTACGAATCGGTGCTTCGTTCCAGTGTAACCACGGAGCTTGTTATGATTGGCCGCACGTCTAACGCTTCTTATCCTTTCCTTTCCACAAAGCGACACGCTGACCGAGCTCTATCTGGAGGGGTCGGCGCGGATTGAAGCGTCCGTCCTCTTCAACAACCTGCCGGCCAAGCTGGAGCGCTTCTCGTGCTCGGGGATCGTGAAGACGGACCACGCGCTGAAGCTGCTCGCCTACGCCTGCCCCGCGCTCTCCTTCCTGAGCCTTCGGCGAGCCCAGATCACCGACTTTGGTCTCAAGCTTCTATGCGCCAATCAGCCGTGCGCGCTCACGACATTGGTCCGTACAAAAAATTGAATGGCGATCGTGGCCTCTATTTTGTGTCGACATGTGCCTCCACCTTCTCACGAGGGCTGGTGCAGGTCCTGCATGAGTGCTTCGAAATCACGGACGTGGGGGTTAGCTATCTTATCGCGGGATGTCCCAAACTCGGGTGCGCTTCCATCCTGTTCATTCATGAGACCTCTTGTTGTCAATGATTGGCACTGTGATTGTGGGCGGAGATTACTCAATACACTCTCGCCTTGGCAACCACCACAGACTGCTCGAGGTGATGTACGCCACGAAGGTGTCGCAGAAGGCAGTGGATGAGGCCCGGCGTCTGCGGCCAAAGCTGCGCATCTATAGAAACCACCCAAAAACAGACATTAGCAACCGCTCAGGCCGCGTCGTCTTCTCGCACGACGTGTAAGGTTTTGCGCAGCACAGAGAAAGGCCTTTTTCCTCTGTGTTATTCTTTTGCGGGAGAAATGAAGTGTCCCCAGGAAATTTCTGCTCTATAAGAGGATTTTACACCGATTCTGGTCAGTGTCGACTGAAGAAGTAGGCAACTCACAGCGAAGAAGGCCATGGACGACTTTGACCCTGCACGCGAGCGTCGTCTACAACGTACATACATACTCACCATGGACTTGAGTTTGGTAAACCATGGATGCTCACCATGGCATGTCCCCAGGCACGCTACGCTGGCACTTTGAAGAAGTACAGACCATGTACACCCAAAAGAAATTACGGGGTTGGATTCACAGGCACTCCCTGTGGTGGTGGCTGAGCCACATCTACAAGTGGTCGGTGGACAGGGGAGGACGAATGGTGTGCCAGCTGAGCCAGTTGTTGCAAAAGCTGGGAGGACACCACCATAAGGAGATGTCCTCCTTAGTGCGTCGCTTTCCAGTATGTTACCTTGCGTCAACATTTTGTAACTGTGGTATATTCAAAACTGACCAACAACAGCTTTCACCTGGTTGGAGAAGCTCGCCTGGGAGGATAAGCGCAACAAACCAGACGTTGGCCACTGCCAACTTCATTCTCTACATCACGTGGAGGTTTTGTGTACGCTCTCCCACATACTCACCCACAACCACCTCCGTGATAAGTGGTGTGTATATACGTCGCCAGTCTGCTCTCAGTCCCCTCCAGGGCCAGGACGCACCGTTTCCCCTTTTCGAATTCCATTGCGAGAATGCATCCAACACCCCTCTCTGGGATCAGGACACGTTCTGTGGCCTTCCCAACAGTGGTGATTTCTCCCTCCTGTCCGTCTCAACAGGTGGGGTTGTCTAATTGGTGACGTTCCTTTAGATCACATCTCCAAGTGGAATTTGGAGTGGACCAAAAGAGGCTATCAGGGCTACCAGTACTGGGCAGATCACTTCCAGCAACTGGAGGCACTCGGTGAGGCCAACACACACCTTCTTAGCGCCGAGCACGGCCGCCAGGTCGACTCAGCCGCGACGCCAAGAAGACGCAACCAGTCTTTACCAGGCCAGTCAGGTACGTCGACCAACAAAACAAGCAATGACACTGCTTAAGAAGTAAACATCACACAACCATAGGAAGAGCTCAAAATAAAGGAAGGAAGCGACGAGCTTCGGAGCCTGCAAGACGAAGTAGCTCGTTGTCAGTCAATAAGCGAGCTCGGTCGGAGCCGTATGGAGAGGACGAGCCTGAGAGCGATGTCGGGGCATCGGTTGAAGAAATCAAGGAGGAACCAGAGAGTAGCGATGACGATGATGAGTATTACCAAGCCCAGGCCGCGCTGCTGGCAGCCAGAAGGGCCAAACTGGAAGCCAAAGAGTCCGTCATCAGCGCTGAACAGCTGCTTCTCCAAGCCAAGAAGGATGAGCGCAGGGCTAAGACTCGCCTGAAGAGGGCGCTGGCCATGAGGAGGCAGCAACGTGATGATTGAAATCAAGAACTAGGATCCGTTTGATGCCTGGTAACACGGTTCCTAAAAAGGAGAAGTGTGCAATAAGACCACTCTACGTTTGTTATCGCCTCCTCTGTGTCGCATTGAACAAAAGCAAAAGCAAAGGGATCATGGACGACAAGATCAACTTCTCTCTTCAGAACCCTCAGCTTCTGGTGTCGCGTGTCAATATTCTTAGTGTTGAGAGGTTTCTAACCGCGACTTCCTCTACCCAAGTATGTCTCTCTTCGCTGTTCAGGTTTTGGATGTCTGTCCCGATGTCTCATTAACCTAAATAAAACAGCTCTTCAGGCTTCAAGTCGGGACGTCCACTGCCCAGTATCACATCTACCGCACCTTAGAGGAGCTGAAAAACTTACACTCTGTGGTAAACCTCTTCCTGAGGGCAAGCTTTCCTTGGTCTGGGGTTATGACCTTCTTCCTCATCACCATTGCAGCTGAGGGAGTGCTACCCGAAAGTCAAACTGCCCAGCAAGTTCCCTCAGTTCAAGCAGGACAAAGTGGTAAGTGTAAGACCTAATCTATTGTTTCATGGCTCCTTCTTCCTGCTCACCCCCAGCTGAACAGGAGAAGTCTATTGGGAAGTTGAACGAGTGCATTAGCAGCTACCTGAAGCACACCGAAAAGGCTTCCCCCCTGCGCGACTTCCTCTCTCCCAAAGCGGACCAGAGCCGAATGCTGCTCCAGGTCAGAGTTCTCGAAGGCCGCAACCTGGCGGCGAGAGACAGAAACGGTACCTTGATTGTTCGGTCTTGCTTGTAAACCGTCCCAGCACCTTAATTACGGTGCTCAGGCAAGAGCGATCCCTTTGTGCGCGTCTCCATGATCGATGAAAACAACAAGGTGACAGGCAAGAGCGCGAAAACTGAGATATGCAAGAAGACGGTTCGCTGCTTCCCCCTCTGCTTGGGAAACTAGGGATTAATCCTCGTTTTTTCTTTCTTTCTTTCTTTCTTGTTGTTGTTGCAGCTCAATCCGGTGTGGACCAATGAGAACTTCCTCTTGTACCGTTAATCAACCTCAGTATTCCCTGTATCTGGTATTAACATGTTGATCAGCGACATCTCGTCAGGGGTGAGCGCGGTCACTCTGTCGGCGTGGGATTGGGACATCGGAAGTCGCAATGATTTCCTGGTACGCACTTGCTTAACATTGTCGTCATTAAATAATCGATCGAGCCTAACTGTAGTCTCTGTTGTAGGGTCGTGTAACGTTAAAAAAAGAAGACATTCCCTCCGATTGGTACTTAAGATTTTTTTTTTTGTAGTGTACCGAGGCAGAACCTCAAACTGTTTCTTCTCTTCACAGTGAAGTGAGTCGCTGGTTCCCTCTTTATCGCACGAAAATCAGTCAGGGCGATATCATTCATGGCGAACTCCACCTTCAATTACACCTCATGGTTGACATTTCCCTTCCGTTTCTTTTCTTTCCCAAACTAAAGACTGCTCTATATACAGGCTGGCCTGAGTGGAGGCATCCATTTGGGCCCCAAACGCTCTACGGATGAAGACACCGGGGCCATTTCCGAGAGAAGGTGATTAATGAAAGTCGAAAGATTAATTAATTTACCTTTAACTTCGAGCCTTATTCAAGGGCTGAGCGTGCGAGACGCCAAGCCAAGAGGGAGAAGGAGCGATTTGCCGGCCAAATCCACCTCAATCTTCTTTACAATCCTCCTCTCGGGAACTGGGACGGCTACCTTACAGTCCGCGGTGCGTTCGCCCAACACTTTGTACCATTTTCTTCGTTGTTTTCTGAGCATTTACCGCACCATTTTCTTGGATTTTATTTTCGAAGAAACCCTGATATCGTTCCTTTTAATTTATAGTAATCGAGGCACGCAAACTTCCTGCCTTGGACAGGTCGGGCACTTCCGATCCCTATGTAGTGCTATCGGTAGACGGAAAGAGGTTAACCACCACACAAGCTTCCTTTCTCTTCGATGGAAACCTTATCCCAATTGCAATCTAGGTTTCGTACAAAAACTATCAAGCGTACCCTCACGCCCACATGGAACGAAACGTTTTATTTCTACGTTCCAGCCGATGGCCTCGAGCAAAGAACACTCGAATTGGACGTATACGATTGGGACGCCGTTAGTATGTAACCACTTTACTTTTTTCCTTTTAGGTGTTGACGTTTAACTGTTGACGTTTCGGCCAATAGGTAAACGCGATTTCATTGGAGATCTTTCGATCCACATCGCAGAGCTTCAAGAAGATCAGCTCGACCACTGGTTTACTCTTATTGGCCCGGCGCCTACCCAGAGAGGCATTAAGAAGTACATTGAAATCTCGTTTTTCGAAAAAAGTGCTGTTGCCCAACCAAGGCCGATTCTCTCTTGCAGGCGATTGGGCAAGCTGATGGCCGAAGAGGGTTGGGTGCCCAAGCTTCCAATCGTTCTTGTTCCCGGTTTCGGCTCAACGGGATTGGAGGTTATCGAAGGTTACGAAAAATGGATAGGCGAACGCGTGTGGCTTTCCATTTCCAAGATTGGCGGTCAGGCCCTCTCCCTCAGGTACTTGGTTACACTGATACGTGGTGCGTCCTATAGTGTGATTTTCTTATCTGTAAACGTTTCACCCGAAACCAGGCGACGCATGCAACAGTACAACTCCAGGAAGAAACTTCGCAACCAATTAAGTTCGAGTGATTTAACAATAGACGACTCTTCTCTCACTCCGGAAGATGTCGCATTTAAGGCAAACAGCGCGTTTCATTCACTATTTTTTCCAGGATTTTTCCTAATTCCTTTTTCTTTACGCAGAACCGTTGGATTCAACATATTAGCCTAAAGGAGGACGGATATTCCGATCCAGAGAGTAACACTGCAACCAATATATCGGTTCTCGTCAGCGCGGAGCCTGACAGTGTTTTTTTTTTTGCAGACATTGTTGTGCGGCCGGTCAAGGGAATGGACGCGGTCACCTATCTCGATCCCGGCGCTCTCACTTCGCCGCTCTCCTATGTAACGCTTGTCGACAACCCATACTATAGTGTTGTGTAGCAAGTCTTAAGACAATTGATGTTGTTGATATCATTCAGGTTATGGGACCTCTCGTCGAAAATCTCATGCAACTGGGCTACGTTTACGGCGACAACCTCTTTGCCGCAAGCGTGCATATCCCATCCTCTTCCTATTTTGACCTGTATTTGTTGCAACGTAACAATTTTTTTAATTTAACAGTATGATTGGCGTTTGCCTCCGCATATGTTGGAGATAAGGGACGGTTACTTCACCAAGCTGAAGCAACGTATCGAGGCCATGAGACTCCTGAACTCGAGTCCCGTGGTTTTGGTCTGCCACAGTATGGGAAATAGAGTCATTCAGTATTTCCTTAACTGGGTTGTTCACACGAATCAAAACGGTCGCAAGTGGATCGATGAAAACGGTACAAATATATTTCGGTCCAAATTTTCGATCGAAATTTATATCGACCGGTTTTTCCTCTCCAGTTCACACCTTCATGGCTGTTGGCGCACCCTGGCTTGGGGCCTCGAAGACCGTCCGTGGATTGGCTACCGGTGAAAAATTCGGAATGGATGCTTTCCTGAACGATAACGAAGCTATTACCTTTTCACACCGCATCGGTAATTATAGTATATATATATATATACGAGATTACTGTCGACCAACCCTGTAATTTTTGTAGCTTCGACTACTTTCCTTCTGCCTGTTGGATTGGAGAGCAAGCATCATCACCTGCCTGCCGAGTTTGACTCCTTCGCTTTCCTGGTTGAGTTTTCATTGGTTCGTTGATGCGCAATGTGACTACTAATTTCGGTCGAAATGCAGCGCGAAGAAACTTCCGCAGCCCCGAAGCCGATGCCGTATCGCGAGTTCCTGGCGAAGGAGGCTAACGCGCAACGCCCAATGGAAATGTGTGAAGAATATCTCATGAAAAATCCCCTCTATGGAGGACCTATAGGAGATGAGTTCATCCTCCGCCCGCCGCCCGTGAAAAGATTATATGCCATATATGGTAAGGCCTTATAAATTCTATATCTTGGTTGGTTGCAGTGGAGCATCAAATCAGGCTCAAATTTGGTTTCTTGATGAAGGTATAAACCTCGACACCGAAGTTGGCTATATGTTCAAGAAAGACAAGACCGGGAAGCTGGAATTGGACGATTCTTGGCCGAAAACTCAGCCCTTACCCGCGGGATATGTATTCAAGAAGGTTGGAATGGCCAATCAAGTTTTATTATCAATGCCTAGAAATTCATCTATTTTCTCTAAATTTTCAGGGTACCCTCATCGAGACCAAGAATGCCAAGCAGGGCATCATTCGTGAACTCACCGGGTCGGAAGGAACAACTTCTGGGGACGGCACAGGTACGTGACAGTTGACTACAATTTTTGGTATTGTTGCAAGGTAACCGATAAACCTATCGCGTGACCTTCTAGTTTCCTATTCTTCTTTGCACCACTGCGCGCGCTGGACTAGCATTCCGCATCTGACCATCGAAGAATTGGACGGAGCCGAGCATAGAGAGGTCAGTATTTTTGCTAAAATTTGTGATCTTTTCTAATCAAGTCTGGGAATTTCGCAGATTCTTGCCAACAGACTGTTTTTCAAGTAAATCCATTCATTATTTTCTGATCAGAAAAATATGACATATTTAATAATACACCTTCCTTCTCACATCAGGAAACTGATCGAATACGTGGCGGAGAAAGCCGCCATTCGTTCAATGGCAGATTTGGGTAATTCTACCAGCGGTGTTTCATTGGCTTGCCTTTCTTTTTCTTACACGATTCTTTGTCGTGCAGGCGCTCTGGCCGAACGCCTTGCCTTGAAGGCCGAAACGCTGCTTCAAGACGTCAACGACAGCGAAGCTACTGAAAATGCTTGATTGAGAAGCAACCGTTTCTTTTTCAGTAGAGATTGGCAAATCTTTGTCTCCACACATTTATAATCTGAATAAATAGCTTTGTATTGGTATTTGAAGGTTGAAATGAATTGACGAGAACTAGTGGCATCTGCTCAACTTTCTGTAGGTCTGGTCTGTATCTCTTATCAAATGGATGATGATGATGATGATGATGATGATGATGATGATGATGGTGGTGTGAATTGTCAAAACTGGTTGGTCGAAGCTGGGTCGATAGCTCCGTGCGCGGCTCAGGCCCTTTAAGGTCGGTCGAGCGAAGCCGTGTGGCGTCCGCGTCGCTTCTTCCTGACGTCCGCTGCCCTTTTGTCGAGCTCGGACACGAGGTGGTCCATGTCTTCCATGAAGGACGTGGAAGACGTGAGCTGCTTCCGCATCTGTGCTGAGTTATCGTCCAGGTCTACGTCGTCCTCCGACCCGTCCGTCCCCGAGTAGGCGCCAAAGCTCGACGTTGTGGTGGCGTCTTCCTCATCGCCAGACCTGGAGGAGGCCGGCATCTTGCTCCGTTCCTTGTACTCGCTAGCCAGGGTCTCCAGAGTGCGAGGCAGGGAGTTCTTCTTCTTGAGCCATTTCCTCGTCACCCCACCCCCTGTGCAGCCGTCGTCGCTTTTGCTGGGCGAGGAGGTCGCTATGGTCTGTGAGTGGTACAAGGGATCTGCCGCCTCCCCTCCCAGGGAGGGCGCGGTAGCGTCTCTGCTGTCACCGCTACTCGTTCTAGTTTTCTCACTACGCAGAGACTGGTCTTCGACCTGCTCTCGGTCTATGTTGTCGCCTCCTACGAGGCTGGCCAGGCGGGCCTCCTTCTGCGAACGGGGGCTCAGGAGTAGTATATCGCCCTCGCTGCCGAACACTTTCTGTAGCTTGAGCTGACTGCGCTCCTGCCGCTTGCGCTTCTCCTCCTCTTCGCGTATATTGGCCAGCTTCTGGGTCCATATCTCCTCCTGTCGTTTCCTCCTTTCGGCTTCTTCCTCCTTCCTACGCTGAATCGTTTCGTCTTGCTCCTTCTTCAAGACTGCGTACTCTGTTTCCCAACAGGCAGCGTAAGTCAATTAATTAATGCCCTCCTGAACAAAAGGATGAAGTAGAGTAGAGGAAAGGCCTTGCCTTGCTGGGTTATCTCTATAACATAGTTCTTGGGGAATCTCCCCTGCTCTGGAGGCACCTGACTTCCTCCTTCAGGAGTCTCCTCGCCCTCCTTCACTCCCCACCACCAGGCGCCCTCCTTCTTGGTTATCATAAAGACCTGTCATCGGTTCAGCCGGTGAGCACGAAACGAAGAACGAAAAAAGAGACCAAACGAGCAGACCTCGTCTTTATCGAAGCGCAAGTCGCCTGTGTCCATGCCCGTGAAGGCATATTTGGCCTTTGCAAATGCAACTGCCTCCGTCATCTTTCTTCGTGTTTTGCTTGTCCGCTCCACTCAGTAACCAAAAGAAACCTGAGAAGAGCAAGAGAAAACAATTAGCGTCGCCTAGAATTTTATACAATTGAGTACAAATTCGGCAGCCAAGAATGTACAACAGCTTAACAGAGATGAATTGATCAAATCGTGATCGATCGCGAAGTAGTACCAGTACACGTTGTTAGTGGATCGCTCGCGTTCTTGATGCGACAGGCCTATGCTTGTCTCACCCTACGATGCTCGAGCGGTAGATGAAGCCGATTCACCAACAAGATGGCGAACGGAACGGAACCGCGGTGAACGGAACGGCAAGAAAACCATGAGTTGGACGACAGGTGAGCTCTTGGCGTGGTCTCAAAGCGTGAGTGGCAAAGAGCTGTGAACGAGAAGTAATACAGTAATAGTAGATGCAGATGCAAGGAAATCTCACGTTCTTCGTTAAGGCATGTGGGGCATCTCAAATATACACCATAACTGGAATGTTATGCCATGGCTGGTATTGCTTACCGCTCTTATCACCCCACATCTTGGTTTGAATTAGATTGTCAGCAACATGAGCTTCACCACAAAGTCGGAAGGTCAGGAGGGAACTCTTGAGTACAGGCTCTTCTTCGGTAGCGATTTGCGGCAACCTCCCGTTGTTTTTATGGCAACACTCCATCTAAATCCCCTTTTGCGTGAATACAGAGAAGGATGGGCACAAGGTTTCCCCCTTCCATGACATCCCCCTCGTGGTTGATGCCGCCAAGGGAATTTTCAACATGATTGTCGAGATTCCTAAGAACACCAGGTGCTGCTGGGCTTCAACAGCTGAGGCAAATAGATGTTACTAAATTCCTTGATAGGGCCAAGCTCGAGATCAGCAAGGAGGAGGCCTTCAATCCCATCAAGCAGGATGTGAAGGTATCGTTTTTCATAAGTATGGACGCTCACCGAGAAATCAATAAATTTATCTCAACGATTACCAATAGAACGGCAAGCTGCGTTTCGTTGACTACGGTGATGGCTACATGTGGAACTACGGCGCCTTCCCTCAGGTAATTGTCCCTCGATCTTGTTTTTGTAGTGCACGGCAACTCACCGCCCCCAAGACCTGGGAGGATCCCTCGCACAAGCATCCCGACACCGACGCATTTGGTGACAAGGATCCCCTTGATGTCTGTGAGATTGGTGACACTCCCGCAAAGACTGGCGATATCAAGCAGGTCAAGGTGCTCGGCGTCATGGCGCTCATCGATGAGGGTAAGTTAGATGAAGATTTTAGTCTCTACACACAATCTTCTAACGAATTTTATGTTCCTCTCATTTTCAGGTGAGACCGACTGGAAGATCCTCGCTATTGATGTGAACGACCCCCTAGCTGAGAAGATTAACGACATCGAGGATATTGAGAGGGAGAAGCCCGGCTACCTGCATGAGACCTACGTGTGGTTCAGGGACTATAAGGGACCCAACGGCAACAAGTTTGCCTTTGATGGCAAGGCCAAGAACAGGGTATTCATTTACAATGTGGAGAATGAAGCTCTGTAGTATCATACCACTAACTCCCGCACCCTTTCTACACCCAAGGAATACGCCTTGAAGGTGATCGAGGAGAACAGCGCCTTCTGGAAGAAGCTCATCGCTGGCGAGTCGGACCCGAAGGGCATCTCTCTGTACGTTATTCCGCTGTTTGCCCCTGGCACGGGCGAATGTACAAACCACCTGTCTGTGATCACATCTCCAGGGAGCGCGCCAGCAACTAGAACCGAGACGCAAGAGGAAGGAAGAGTGAGCAGACACATGTCCTTCACTTGTCAAGAGACGAACACGCAATTTTCATCACCTGCTTCTTTTTTCCTGCCCTTAGAACATGTCCTGATCGGTTTTTTTTGTGGGCCCACCGGGTAATGTTGCGGGCTAAAAAGCAGACGCACTCAGCCTATCAGAGCAGAGCGTGATTATTCCAATATTACACTGGTCGTTGTGATAGGTTACCCGAATCGCCCGCGGGCCTTTTGAGGGGCGGAAGTTGTGCGGGCGCCGGTTTACAGGTCCTCGTGTGTTGTGAGTAGCTTTCCCGTTGTATTTGGAAGCATTGCAGCACCAGGTTCTCGACGTACCACCACTTCGTACAGCCATCTCTATCAGACATCACGACCTCTGAGCGCATTGTCGGACTTGGCCTCTCGTTTCACCTCTGGTCTTAGCGTCCCGTTCCACTCTCTTGATTGTTCTGGCCGAGGCTGCTCACACAAGATCGCAAACTCAACAACAACAACCTTGCCTCACCATATTTCGCCCCAATGCTTCCCCAGCATAACATCGGCTTAATAACTGAACATGTCCGTCAGCAACCCCAGGGACCCTTCACTCAACCTCAGGTGTCCTGGGGTCGCATTCTTCTCCCTCCACCATCTCTTCCCATGAACCCTTTGCTACCGTCAACTTTCTTCCTCCCGCCGTTCGCATCAACGCCTTCTCCCTCCACTTCGAGACAGGTTACAACACAACCAACCGCCACAACACCGACTCATCTTCCCTCGGTCCCAGTCCCTCCATTCCTTCCAGTACCACCTGCTGCCCCTACCGGATTGTCCTTTGCACAGACGTCACCGACTGGCTTTACCAATCTGGTGGCCTCAACCAGTCATGCCAACAACAGCGTCAACACGCCAGTATCATTGCCAGCAACCCCCGTCCCGTCGATCTTCTTACCCTTTCTGCAGGCCCTCCCTTTCGTGTCGTCGTCCGTTCCTCTCTCTACGTCGCTTCCTGTCGGTCAATTGCCCGTCCCGATCGCACACGCCACTACAAACGACGACTTGTATTCTCGTGAAGAAGTGCCTAAAAGGGCCGAGGCCGAACCCAAGTCTTCCTCGTCCGTCACAAACACCACCATGGCTCCCGCCATCGAAGATCTTCCGCTGACCGGCTCAACCGTATCCCACCTGCTGTGGACAGTCGTGCGTTTCCGGTTCTTCTTCTTGGCTTGTCGCCCCGTCGTCGTGTGTCATGTCCAATCATGGCTAATCTCAATCTGTTCATAAAAAGATCTGGGGCATGGGAGATAGGATATCTGCCTTAGCTAACAAAGGCCTCCATGATGGTTGCCTGGGGGAAGAGGACAAGGTGAGGGAGAATCTAAGGCAGAATAGCCTCCCAAACCTGGCTGACATCGACGCTTCTCCCCGTGTCAGGTGCAGTTGTTGGCGGATATTGCCCAGCTGGCTCACTACGCAACTTTCATCAAGTCGTTTGAATTCACGCCCGGCTCTTCGACTACACAAGGGACAAAGCGAAAGGCCGACCAAGTCCCTATTGACCCCTCTGCTTCCAAGCCGGCCAGAAGGCGAACCGAAACCTCGCCTCTTATCTCTTCTTCTTCTTCTTCTTCTTCTTCTTCTTCTTCTTCTTCTTCTTCTTCTTC
>CDFF01072051.1:8713-19342 GCA_000826265.1 Acanthamoeba culbertsoni
TTTTTGGTATTTTTGTGGATTTATCGTTACGCATAGTTAGTAGAGCATCCAGGAGAAGGAAAATGGGGGCTGCGGGAAAGAAACCTTCGGTCAGCGGATGGACACCGCGTTTGGTGGCCAAGTAGAGCAGCGCGAAGTAACGGCGGCGCAGCTCTCCCGCAGAGCTCTCCTGCGATTCGGCGTCGGGCCGCTCCAGGAGTCGCTGGCGGGCCTCCTGCAGTTCCTTCTCGAGCGAATGGACGAGCTGCAACAGGCCCTCTTCTGCCGCCGCCCTCTGTTCCTCCAGCAGTTCGCACTAAGAAGAGGAAGGAGTACCCAAAGGTAAGGCCAAGTGCCATCTCCCGTTTCAAAGCAAAGAAGAGTAAAAAAGAGAGCTTTCAAGTGGACTCGAGGGGGACGCGTCATGCCTGCGAGCGAAGGAAGTTGATGGCCAACCGGTGCTCCTTCCGCTCCAGTTCGAGAGTCTCGCGCAGTTTGCGCGTCTCGTCCTGAGCGAGCTTGGCCTCCTTCTTTTTAAGGGACTTGCTGCTTCCGGACTTGGCCAGCGAATCGCGCTTGTCCTTCTGCTGCTCCCTCCGCTCTTCCTCTTCCCGTTTCTTCTCCTCCTTCTTCTCGCGGCGTCTGCTCTCGCGGCCCCAGTCGGCTTCCTTAGGCGAGACCGACAGAGCCGGAACAGCAGGCTCTCCTCGCATCTGCCGCCATTCGTCGAAACCGAGCACCACACCCCTCCTAGAATTGGATGGGCTTAGCACAGACTCCGGTTCCTCTGCAACCTTGGCCTGTGGCTCCTCCTCCAACTTGGCTACCGCTGCCTCTTCACCGCTCGACTGCGGCTGCGGTTCTGCGGATTGGACCTGCTGGTCGTCTACTCCGACGGCCGACACAGTGACGTTCCCCGCGTCGTCTGGAGGGGAAACAAGAGTCGTGGAGAAGGAAGAGGAGGAAGAGGAGGAGGACTGTTTCTGCTTCTCCTCCTCCATATCATCGATAACGGAGAGAAGGTGCTTGATCGTCATTTCCTTATCAAGCAGATCCTGTTTCAATGCAACCTCGTTTTCCTTGGCGCAGATGCGCAATCGGAGCGTTTCATTCCTTTCCCGTGCAAGCTCGGCCGTGAGGCTCGCCAGCGTGCGGGAGGTTTCCTCCGAGTTGGAGTCCCTCGCCTTTGACAGGTCGGACGAGGAGGTGGGCATGCTGCGCGTGAGCCCCAGGAACGCCGCAGACTGCTTCGGTCGCTGCTTCGTGGAAACCGAATCGCTCGAGCCGGCCGCACGTGCAGCTTCGCTCTCGCTTCTCGCCTTCTCCAACTCCTCTCGCAGCTGCGCGATTTCCGTATCCTAGCCACGGATGTTGCACGATTGGTTGGATATACATGGAAAGGAAAGGAAAGGAAAAGAAAAAGAAAGTGGTGACAGGTTTATGCCGCATACGCCACCTTAAGGGCGAGAAGCTCCTTGAGATTTTTTTCGCGTTCGACGAGGAGGGCCTCGCGGTCGCGGTCGGCGTCGGCGGGCGTCGGCGGCTGATCGCGCAGGCGGCCGACCGAGGGCGACGACGGTGGCGTCGACACAAATTGGCGATTGGTTCCCATCACGCGGACGGACCGCGTGCGCCACAGGTGCTGCCGGAGGTCCTCCGCTTTCAGCGCGCTACCCGCGCTGCCTTTGCGATGACCCGAAAATCGTTCCTCCCTTAACGCAGGCAATATTATATTATATATCCAGGAATAGAGATGTAGAGAGGGGGAAGTCGACAATAATTACCTGGTTGAGGTGTAGCCAAATCTGGAACTCCGCTTGGTCCAATCATTTTCTTCCCTATGAGCGAAACAGTGGGGAGCAAATATAAGAACCGCTACTGTAACTCGTATAGAGTCAAAGCGAGCGTACTTTGGTGAAGTCGAGAATAGTGGTGAAGAAGAGAGGGGAGAGTAGAGAGGCGAATTCGGCGAAACGCCAACGAGGCCTGTGTTGGGGACTGACGCTGACAACAATGAAGATGAAGAGGAGGAAGAGGATGAAGAGGAAGAAGATGATGGATCTGATGAAGAGGAAGCAGTCGAGCTTTCGTTGGAAGTGGAGAACGGCGAGAAGGAGACGGAAGTGGGGATCTTTAGTGGAGAAGAGACGCCGAATGTCATCTGTAGAGGAGGCTGCAGCGACGACACGTATCGCTTCCACTGCTTCAGCCCTTCGAACCAATACAGGTACTGATCCTGCATTATTGTTTTTCATGGAGTCAACGCTGTGAGTAACTTAAAAAATAAAAATAAAAATAAAAATAAATTAAGCTCAAAATAAAACGAGGATATACCTCAGTGGATGCGGCAAGATGAAAGACGCGTTCGGCGGTGTAGAGCTCAAAGTAGTACTGATCCTTCTCCTGGTTCTTGGTTGCGTTCACGTCGTTCGCTCTGGTGGCGATGGCAGACACTTTCTTGAGGTCGATGAAGCCGCGCGGGTTGGGGATGGGCGGCTTCTCCTCTCCCTCGGGCAGCGCTTCGATCGACTCGGCAGAATGGTTTGCGCTTGCGAGAGAGTCCTTCTTGCATCTCTCCGCTGCCCCTTCTAGCGCATCTCGTTCGGGGCTGACCTTGCTCTCGTCCTTCTCCAGCCCCTTCTTGGTTGCCTTCTGGTCTCTCTCCTCCTTCGCGGTCTCTGCGATTACCTTCATGGTGCGTCCTGACGACACACCGTAGCCTCCACCAGGCTCCATGGTAGAGGCATCGCGAGACTTCTTGGAGAATCGCTGCGACAGCGAGCGAAAATTGGAAAGCGACCTCGGTGATGTCGACCCTTCGGCGTCTTCTCCAGCTGCCGGTGATGTCGGGGCGTCGCTGCTGTTGTTGTTGTCGGTTCCTATGCAGAGGTTTAGCGACGAGGGCTTGTAGTAGTAGAGGCGGTTGCCTCGCTGCTCGAACCATCGCAGCTGCCACTTGGAGGAGAAGCCTGGACCTTGCTTCTTTAGGAAACCACGAAGGTTTGCCGGTAGCACCTTGCGCCGTAAAGAAGGCAAGGTTAAGAAGGGCCAAGAGGGAAGGAGCTAAGCGGGTGCGCATAAGGGGGCTTACCTCTGCCGGAGTCTGCTCGCTTCTGCCGTCCATACCCAAGGGTATGGAAGAGTTGTGAGCTTCTCTGGCCTTACGTTGGAAGTGGTGTGAAAACCTTGATTTAGACCGGAGAGGGCAAGGCACACACAGAGCTAATAACACTCCCAAATTGGGGCAGGTGTGAAATAGTTCAAATACTCTGCCGACACCGAAGCAGAAAGAAGAGAGGAGCAACATTAGTGCTAGAGCTCGGTAGTTGTTGTCAGCATGGCCAACCGGGAAGACGGTCCAACCCTCGGCAGCGACCTGGGGTCGTTCCTGTCTCTTAGCTCCGGCACCTTGTCGGTGGTAAAGCCCAGGAGCAAAAGAAAAGCTAAGCGGGGTGGATCTTTTCTTCATTTTGCTGCCCTCTCATCCTCAGCTCGGCATCTCAGAGACGAAGGCTATCCTGAGCATCTGCGGGGATCTTCCCCGTCTTCTTCGACTCCTTCTTCTCCTCTTTTCACCAGGATGGCATCAACCAGAGATATAATATCTAGCATCGATAGAACTCGGCTCCACGATGACTTAGAGGATTTTGATGCAGAGGAAGCTGGAGATGACCATAAGGAAAATCGAGTAAAGCTGTTCGACAGTTTACGATTGAGAAGGAAACGAAAAGGCTCCCTTGCATCGCTCTCTTTCTCTGCCTCCAGCGACGACTGCGGAGGCTTCTTTGCAAACGAGGCTCTACCGTACGAGGTATTGCTTCATATATTCAGCCTCCTCTCGATGAAAGAGCTTGGCATCGTCTGCGCCGTGTGTAAATTCTGGAAGGAGGTGAGCGAGGCCGATTGTCTGTGGAAATCCATAACCCTCAACCTCTGGGGTGGCCTGGGCCTACGCGACGTCCAACGAGCCGCTACACATAAGGGTTCCTCAGCTCAGCGCAGCCGATCCTTCTCGGCCGGTTCCAACACGCTCTGCTCGGGCTCCTCACACTCATCACTCTCCTCTCGGCCCTCCTCTCCTCCTTCTCACTTCCTGCCCCAGTTCTCCCCCACGTCGCCTGAGCCCTCACCAACATCAACCTCTCCCTCTACTCTCCACTCGGCCTCTTCACCCAAACCGGTGCAGCGAAAGCGTAGCCTGTTGGGCATCAAGCTCGGCAGCTCCAGCTCCAGTCTCGGCACGGACGCACCGCCGAATCGAAACAGCGATAACGTGACCGCGTCCGCTGCCACCCACAAGGCGTCGTCCGCCAAGGTCGTCCAGCAGGAGGGTTCTTCAGGTGAGACGTCTTCGTCGTCATCTTCGTCGTCGTCGTCGCAGGCGAACTACCTGAGCTCCTTCAGCACCCTCAAGGACCTCTACCGCCACGAGCTCGAACGACGGCAGAGGCGAGGCGAGGACGAGTACCGGATCGTCGTTGTCGGGGCGTCCGGCGTCGACAAGTCGGCCATTTGCGTGCGCTTCGTGCAAGGCTCCCTCATGCTCACCAAGGTGCGTCTATAGGATATATAGGATATATAGAATAAACATAAACATAAACATAAACATAAACATAAACATAAACATAAACATAAACATAAACATAAACATAAACATAAACATAGTATAAGACATATATTAATGTTTCGTTTGCTAGTATGATCCTACGGCTGAGGAGAGTTATCGCGTACGCCGCAAGGTGGATGGCCTGCCCTGCATGTACGACATAATGGACACTGGTATGTCCCTCTTTCTTGGAGCATATATTATATATTATATATTATATATTATATAATATATATATATTAAGGATTCAATAATGTACAATGATCACATTAATGAGCCAGTGCTCTTCTATAAGCTGGTCAAATGGAGTATAGTGCTCTGCGCGATCAGTACCTCAAAAGCGGACATGGGTTCCTTCTTGTGTACAGGTATCTACCTACTATTTTCATTTTCATTTTCATTTTCATTTTCATTTTCATTTTCATTTTCATTTTCATTTTCATTTCCACAAAACAAAGAACAACGAACACAAAGCAAATAATCAGAACTGAGTGGTTTGTTGTTATTAATCTAAATGAATTTCTCAATTGTGTTGTAAGTGAGCAATGGTCGTGTGAACTAACGTTGTTTCCAATATATATATATATATAAATTCTAAATTCAGTGTTACATCGCCGGCCTCTTTTCAGGCGCTCGAAAAACTGCGCCTGCAAATTTTACGAATTAAAGAGGTACCATTTAATTCATATCTTTCATTGAAACTTGGGATGTTAATTTTTTTATTTTTTTATTTTTTTTTGTAGGATTCCACCGTACCAATCGTTTTTTTGGGATCACACTCAGATCGGGAAAATCAACGACAGGTCACCCAAGACGAGGCCCTGTTTCTCGCTGAGAAACTCAACTGCGGGTATTTCAACCAACTTCGAATGATCTATTTCCACACTTATTTATTTATTTACTTTAAACTGCATTGGTTCTTATGTAATGCACAGATGGATGGAGTGTTCGGCAAAAACGGGGCAGAATGTTAACGACGCCTTCGAACTCATAGTTAGGATGATCAACCGGTTACACATAATCCTCCTTGCTTTCTTTGCTACTTTTTCTTTTTTCTTTTTTCTTTTTTTTCCCCCCTCTGAAGCTCCGTTACCTGGACAGCTGGCGCGCGCTGCACCCGAACTGGAACATGCCAAAGCACCGACAGGAGGCCAGAATTAAGAATCGCGTCAAGAAAAAGATGTTATTTTGGCGCGAAGAGAGACAACGAGACTAGTGACCCACGTGTTTCGTAGTGTTCAAACATTTAAAATTAAAAAAACAAAAAAACAAAAAAACAAAACAAAACAAAACGCACACATCTACACCATTCAAATCTGTGAAGTGAGACCGCCATCGAGAACTATGACCTGTCCCGTCAGGTAGTCACTGCTCACCAGAAAGCTGATGGCTTCGGCCACCTCCTGTGGATTGGGCACCACAGTCAGCACCATTTGCATTTGTATTTCCATGAAATTTCATGGAAGGGGCAAAACCTCTGGCCGCCCAAGACGCCGTCGAGGGATGGCGTTGAGGTCTATTTTATCGCGGATAGGACGAATCATATCCGTGTCGATGTATCCGGGCGCGACCGCATTCACGGTGATGCCTCGTGGACCGTACTCGACAGCCAATGACTTGGTTAGGCCTGGTATAGAAAAGACTTCTTTCAGAAGAATTCTTTTTTTTTTTTTTTTTAAGCCCTGAATGATGAGGCTGTATATGTATATTTACCTATCAGGCCCGCCTTGGCAGCCGAATAGACAGCCTGGCCTGTGTTGCCCATCAGCCCAACAACGCTGCCGACATTCACTATCCGGCCTGGAATGCGATTGGTTACATTTCAAACTAACACACAGAATTTAAAAGGGGGGAAACAGTAACAGAAAAAAATAAAAGTAAAAATAAGCACCATATCGTTGCTTAAGCATGGGTCGCAATGCGGCCCTACTAAGATACATCGCACCGATAAGGTTGGTAGAAATGACTCGCTGGCGTGCCAGTACAGAAGAACGAGCCGGAGTTGGTCCAACAATAAATGAATACATGCGAGAAGAAATGTACGCTCATAGCCTCCTCGCTAGACTTCACGAATAGTGTGTCGTCGGTCTCACCGGCACAGTTCACCATAATATCAACCCTGCCGTACTCTTTTTCGATCTTGTATTGGAAATAATAAATAATAAATAATAAATAATAAATAATAATAATAATTCGTTGTTGTGAGTCGCCTTCCTGAGATAAACGAGAGGCAAGCTTCACCTGGCGCATCACTGCTTCTACTTCATCATGGGAGGTAACGTCACATTTGAAGGCTGTGTGCTTTGCACCCTGCAACCACCAAACAAACGAGAACCAATTGAAACACCGAAGCAAATAAAGAAAATGCACCCCGAACTCGAACCTCAGCGACAGGTAGCTCTGCAGCCACTTGGTTAAGTGCATCCAGCCTACGCCCGAGCACTGACGACAGCCAGAAAAGCATGTGTGATGAGCTCTCCGGTGAGTAGATGGGGTACGTATGTAGAGGGATTCACCTGCAACCGATGCGGCGTGCGTAGTAGCCAGTGACCGGGCTGTTGCAAGCCCGATCCCCCGCGAAGCCCCTGCCACAACGGCAACCTTCCCAGCGCTGCGCATTTTCTTTGGTCTGGTGTTTGTTTTTCTCGCTTGTTTTCTCTGCAGGGCATTTACAAGAATTTTAGGCACACCCCTCATGCGCCGAGGTTTGCCCAGACTGCAGCGAACGCAGATTAAAGGTTCCGTCATGCTCGGCAGTGGTATTAAAGGCTTTCTCTTCGATATGGACGGCACCCGTACGCTTGCAGCACACTTGTCCTTTTTCGGAAATGGCTGTTCCTCTGCTTACCGCAACCACCTCTGACACGTCATACAGTTACCGTGCCGGTGTTGGACTTTGCTCTTATGAGAGAGCGTGTGGGCGTTCCACAGGGGAAGGACGTACTCGCAGAAGTAGAAAAAATGGACGAGGAGGAACGCGAGAGGTGCATGCAGGTACTGCTAGCATTTATTTCTTCATACCTACACTGTACAGTTCCATCTCACTCTCGCCCATACAAATCAGATTATCGAAGAGATGGAGGATGAAGGGATGGCCAAACTGGCGCTCCAGCCCGGCATCAAAGAGCTTTTTACATGGATCCGAGAGCATTCGCATGGACCCTACAAAACGGTACAACCAATGAGTACTACACTCAACCTCTCGATGTGTACATTGTTGAAGTAACCAAGGCAACTCATTGCCATAGGCTATCGTGACAAGAAACGCGGGAAGGGCAGTGGATCATTTTCTGTCCCATTCGGGACTCGATTTTGACATAGGTCGGTTTGCTTGCTCTGGTTGAGTCAAAGTGCAAGTGGATCTCATCGTAGTGTTTTGAGAACAGTTTTGGACCGGACGTTTAGGCCATACAAGCCTGCTCCTGAGCCCATTTTACACATATGCAAGCAGTGGAGTATGCAAGTGAATGAAGTCATCTTCATCGGAGACTCGAGGTAGGGTTTTCAACCATCCACCTCAACTTGCGTGGTGGAGACACAAAAAAAAAAGGGATCTGACTTCATGGTCGTCTCCAGGGATGATCTAGGCAGTGCATCCGCAGCAGGCTGCGCTTCAGTTCTGATCAAGAACTGCAAGAACCAATATCTCATCCCTCAAGCAACGTACGTTGATTTCCTCGCTATTTTGATTGATTTTTTTTTTTTTGAAAACAAAAAAAATGTAAAATTGATGATGGTGAAATACAATCGTTCTCCTTTCCTCCTGCAGATACCATGTCGATACGTTGTCGGAGTTGATCCCGCTGTTTGAGTCTCTGGTGGCCAGGCCGCTCCAGCTCAGCTGAAGTAAACAGACTAGAACAAAAGAAATATTAGGGGTGGGTTAATCACTGCATCTGTTTGTGGCCTGATCTCAGGGTGAAGAGGGATACAGTAAAAGGGAACGAGTTCCGCCCCATTGTTGAACTGCTGCGACCGCTGCAGCCAGAGAGTATCACCCGCTTATGATATCTGGGCCTTATATATAGTGATACGTGTCTATACGCAGATAATTGAAATTTATTTTGTGCCACTTCGTGAACAGATCATGCTTGCGGGCGGTCGCCCCTTCGCTCACTCTCGTCTGCAGGAAGCTGGGCCGATAGCTCGGCAGAGTGCGAATGTAGAGGCACTGGCGGGGGAACCGGGTGAGGATCCGGGGTGGGGTGCAGCACCCAATGGTAGCTGTAGGCCAACGAAGCGATCGCAGCTGTTCCAGCCAACCCTGCGAACAATGTCGTGCGAGGGTAGCGTCGGTAGACTGCTGACACTGAAAGAGTTCTTCAAAGGTGAGAGCGAAGAAGCACTGGAACGAAGGCACGGCGAGTACCGTGAGGGATCAACCCAGCTCCGGCTACTCGCGCAAGTGAAGGCAGCTTACGAACGAGAGTTAGCATTGTCGTTGGCTCTCTTCCTACTGTGGCAGGATCTCCAGGCCGGGGAAGGAGACGGCGATTGACACTTCTTTCTTGCTCAATATTCGCAGACACCAAAGTGGAAACCAAGAGAACCTTGCAGACAAAATAGGCTGATAGGTAGGCTTGCACAACGAATTATCATTGGTGGATGCCTGGCAGTTTTCCCTCGAATATGCAAGTGCCGGCAAAAATCCTTGATTGTCAACAACCATCCCACCAATCATTTGAGAGCTTGGGTGGCAACCAAGCTGGGCGCTCTCTCGTTCTGTGGGATTGCACAAGCTTACCTAACGGTGTCAAACTTCCTTTTGAGTTATTGACACACATATCATATATATATTCTTTGCTGTATTCTTCCAGTCCATGACAATAGCTTTAATTGGGTATTAGAGATGAAGTCAACAAACTCAATAACTCTTAGTAGTACTTGCTTTTACTTGAGCATGAACCATGAAATGCAAAAAAGTCATTGATCTTGTAATAGCTATAGCTGTGGTAGTTGTGCAAGATTTTCTGAAAAGCAATAAATCAACTCATTCTTGAATGTCAATAATATACATTGCAACAAAAAAGGATGGACGCTTAAGCAGCCTCAGGAAAGAAATGATAACTTAGATTGAAATAAATGTATTTATTGGATTTATTTACAGGGTGTGCTGGATTTTTGTTTTTTTGTTTTTTTTTTATAGCATATCCATACACCTATCTTACTCTTTAGCACTGATTAAATTAGAAAAAACTGTTCATTGTTAAATCTGGCCTCAGCCATTGATCCAGTACCAAACAGCTTTATGGTAAATAACTCTGCTTCTACTAAACTCCAATGCTCATTTCTTCACTTTTCAACATAAGCTAAGCTTTTATCACTTTAATAATAAAGATTAATAAACTTTATATTGTGACAAATTATATTCTGCTATTTTTTGCTTTTCTTTTTTCTCTTTGTTGAAAAATGTTTTTTTTCTTTTATGCTCAGTTGTTCAATCGTTTCCTCTCACTCTATTTTCTCTTGCTTCTCATTTTCTTGATTCTTCTTTTCCTTATTCTTGTTTACTTGCTCTTTATTTTCCTTTTTTTCCTGTTTTCCTTTTAGTCCTCAACTTCTTTTTTTGTAGACTTCTGTTGTGAAATTAAATTTCTGTAAATATGAAAAAAAAAGAAAATAAGATGGAAAATGTCACCAAATTGATTAAACCAACATACCAATTAAAGGATGAACCTAGACTAATAAAAAAAATTATTAATCATGTTAAAAAGCTGAGGGTAGATGCCTCTTTTATAAAAGATATATGACTTTTTTGGAAAATTTAAAAACTCTTGAATAAAATGAGTAAACAGTGAACATAACATCAGCAGTAATAGCAACAAGTCAGATGGCAAGAAACTTGCTTAGTTTAAATCAAGGATTCATGCTATTCAGCTTTCTCTTAGTCTTGGTGATTGTAAGTGTAACCTTATATATAGGCCTAATAAAGGTGGCTGTATTTGGTCTAATGTTAGAGAGATCAGGAAAATGTTAGGAAATTCCTGCCTGGAATTTCCCCAGATCATGAAATACTGCTAAATAACGGAAATAACGAATATATG
>CDFF01072052.1:0-10045 GCA_000826265.1 Acanthamoeba culbertsoni
CCACCACCACCACCACGAGGCATGAGCGAGCTCGACCAGACAAGAAATGGCGCACGTTTGGACAGTGGCACCTGCGACGACTCGGCCACAGGCGACCAGAGCTCGTGCACGGGTTCGACCTTCTGCCGGATGAGCTCGTGCTTGGTGTGTTTGAGCATCTGTCGCCCGGCCACCTGGTTGTCGCTCGGCGCGTGAACAAGCGGTGGAACAGATTGGCCGCTGTTGCTCATCGTCCGTTCATGGACTGGCACGAGCAGTGGCTTCGCGAACTGGAGCGTCAAGCGCAGGAGCGAGCTGCGGAGCGGCGAGCACGCTGGAAAAAGCACTGCCAAACTTCAAACATCTTTATTTATTCCGTTTTATTCTTCTTCTTAGGTGTTATTGCCCTTATTTTATCACTTCTATTGTATCTCTTCTTAACTGATAAGTAGTATGAACGCGTCCGTCGCTGGTTCCATGCTTGTTGGCACAAAGACAGGGGAGAAAATACTGCGGTATTGATTACTAGCGTTGGTTCCTCCAAAGGACCAAGCCGAGGAAAATGCATGGGACTAGGTAGGTCCATGTTGTCAAGCTGGCTTATTAAATTGCAACGTTCCCTTCTCAAGTCTATGACGAATTTCCTGTGATGGATGGGTATAGTGTACCAGGGATGTTAATAATTTATGTGTTTCGAGATGACATGGTGGGTTGGTGCAGGGGTATCTGAATCTGAGAGCCACCATACGTATGGTAGAGTAACTCTCAGATTGCGGTGGATCTACATATGATCCATCCAGGTCCAGCTAACGGCCATTTTTCCCAGTGATCAAAGAAAACTGGACAAAGAATATTTGAACTCTGTAAGAGTGCGGGGTTAGTTGCATGCCAGAACTCCAACAAGTCTAGGCTTACATTCTCACATACTACCTGCAATGGGAGAAGCGGAAAAAAAGCGGTGAGGTTCACGTGGGGCATCCACGATGTATCTTCTAGGGAAATATCCGAGGGAGCTGTGGAATGGTGGACGATAGAATAGCAGGAGATCAAAGGGAGAATATTGCAACGAAAACCAGATCATGAGCAGGTGATTTCGCGTCTGTTGGCAAACCCGAGGATAGACATAGAACTAACCTTCAAACGGCAATAACAACCTCAATAATGCCTCCACGTCCCATTGGATTAATGTTGCTTCTAGCAGTAGTCGCCTTCGCATTCCTAACTTCACCAGCGGACGCCCAGATCTACGAAACTATCTGCAGGTTTGCAACTGGTTTAGCCCTAATAAAAAAGAAACGCATTCTTATTTACGTAATAATCTAGGGATGACAATTGCACAGATATAGCATTGGGCCCTTTGGCGCTGATTCCCCAATGCTATCGCACCCCTGAAGGATCCATAAGGGTCAGCATAAATGAGTCCGACCCCAATGTTCTCAGCCTGTGCTTCTACATGTCTGACAGCTGCGATGAGTCGCTTGTGGAGGCGTGCCACACCTTCTTCAACGGAGAGCCCTGCCTATGCCCCTTCTTCATCAGTCAGAACGCCTCTCTCTACATTCTCTTTGAGTGGGAAGCTGCTTCGATCCAACTTCTCATCGATATTATCGACATGTTCCCAAATTACAAAGGTACTTTAATAGCCCACAGTTCAGTCTGGTATCGCTTACTCCTGGTACAGTGTTTTCGAAGAGACAGTTGTTCGATAACTTCTTTGACATCACCGAGTTCGGCAACTGGTGCGGACCTGGCCACGGCGGAGGTCGCGATTGCTGCAACGATGACCCTTGCCCTCAGTGCAACTACACAGCAGGTTGCAAGCGATTTAATCCGCAGACTTCTTTTCTCTTTGGTAGACTCACCGATCCGCAGGATTGACGGAGGAGTGCCTCGAGGAGTGCCCTCCCGAGGACGAGCTCGACATGGCCTGTGCAGTACACGACTTGTGCTATGCACAGAATGAGTATGAGGATCAGTTTCCAGATGAGGACTTCAGCTGCACATCTTGTACGCGGCCTTCGCCAATATTCCCTCCTTTCCAACTCGGGCCTAACCACTAGACCGCCATACGGTAGTGTTTGGCCTTCAGGAGGCAGGCTTCTGTGAGTGTGACTGTCGGCTTGTGGAGACCGCCAGAGACATCGACAGCAGAAACGACTTCTATCGCAGCGCGCTCATCTTCACGTTCACTCACATCACGAACTGCTGGTACAACAGTGCCGATGGCCCGGAGTGCAACAGAGGAGACGATAAGATATTGGTGACCGAGTTCTGTTGACCTTACAGCGTGCACAATTTCCGCACAGATCACTTCGTCCGATTATAAACAAAACTTTAACCGAAAAGTTGGTCAAATCTGTTCAACGAATCAAACTTATCTACGAATGCAACGCATCACCAACAAAAACAAATGAGTTAGCTGGGCGTTTTGCGGGAAGACAAGGAAAAGTCAAGAAAAAATACCTTGATTTTGCGGATGGTGAGCAGGTATTCTTCGTGTCGCCTCTCGAGCTCGGTCAGCTGGTCGCGCGTCATCCCGCTCAGCTCCTCCGGGCTGGGCAGGTACTCGCGCCCGCCTTCCGTCCTCGTCTTCTCCTCTTCGAGCGACCGCACTGTCTGCTCGAGTTCGGCAATGCGCTGCTGGTCGGCCTTCTGCTGGTTGAGCAGCTGCACATTCCAGGCGTGCATGTCCTCCACGAAGTGATGGTCTTCCAGGCTCCGGGCCTCCGCCTCTTCCAGCCGCTGCTGCAGGGAATCCAACTGTTGCCCCAACGCAGTCCTTATCGCAGACACGCTCTCGCGCGCTTTGTATTTTCAGAAGAATTAATTAAAAAATAAAATTAATAAATCAAACCACAATTTACAAAAAAATAATAATATGATAAAATTGTGGAAACGTACCTCTGGCCAGCGGCGCGTCGCCTGCAGCAGAGGAAAAACTCAGGGCAGTGGTTTCATAATCCGAATTCCTGGAAATATCGGAGCTTCGTGGAGATGTTGCCGACAAAGACGGCGATAGAGACGAGACAGTCGGCGAGGCCAAGGCCAGATTCAGGGCGGGAGGCTTTGGCGTGGAAGAGGTGGATGAAGAGGAAGAGGAAGAGGAAGAGGAAGAGGTTGAAGAGAAACCCCGCGACGAAGTCAGCGATGTCGTCCGATTGGGCGTCGAATAGGGCGAAGCCTCGTTGCCATTGGTGGATGAAGTTGCGCTGTGCCCGCTTCCGGACGTGCGTGATTGGGAGCGGGGACGCGAGGGCGTCGTTTTTGTCGACACAGAGGGCGACGACGACCACGTGCTGCTTCTCCCACTGGCAGGCGATGATTGGCTGGAACCTCCTCCGCTTTTGATCAACTCCTTCAGTTTGGTTGCCCTGCATCGGTGTCGAGGAAAACACAATCCTCAGCTTACTATCTCACGTAAAACTTGAATATTCGGCCTCTAAATTCTGGCGAAAATACCGTGCACGATCCATATCGCCCTCCACGGCCAATTCTTGAGCAAAGGCCTCGCCGTGGTACTTGGACAGCAGACTGATGACCGCAAAGGCCGCGTCACGCACCTCGGCCTGGCTGTCATCCACACACTGTCGACAATAATGTACATCAATGTCGACAATAATGATAGGGGGGGGAAAAAAATGTAGGACAACATGATCACGACGACGTGCGCCACCTTGAGCAGGAGTTCGGCGAGCGGCCCGAGGTTGGCGCTCACCGTGGCGCCCTGCGTGTGGGCGATGCAGCGCTTGAGCCACTTCAGGCACTCGCTGCGCACCCGAGGCACCTTGTGCGCCAGTCCCTCCCCCACTTCATTCCGTATGTCTACAAAAAATATAATCCCACGTATGTCGCGTGGGATGGAATAGGTAAGGATGACGGAAGATGACATGTGACGAAAAAACAGAAGAAGAAGAAGAAGCAGAAGATGCGTCGGGACCGGAGATGGTGAAGCAGTGGCCGTGCATGTCGTCGAGGACCTCGTGAGCGACGCTCCCGACGAGGGATCGCTTGGACTTGAAGTCGTCGAGCAGGATGGGGACCAGCTTGCGGGCGTAGGGGAGGAAGTCCCGCCCCAGCCCCCGCCCCAGCGCCCCCATGGCCTTGATCGCGCTCGCCGCCACGACCGACGTCGTCGTGCTATCGCCCAATATCTGTACAGATGATGAATGATAGCATAGATGTTATTTTCTTTCCATGTATATATGTAGTATATATGTAGTATATTTGTAGTATAGTATACAAGTGGCGTAATGACACATGAAGTAGAGAAGCAGTGCATAGAAGGGTGGAAAACGACGAACCTCACGAAGGGTTTTGATGAGTTTGGCATAGTCTCCTGGCAACAGGCGTTGCCCGGGAACGCCGCACCAGGCAATGAGACTGTCCAACTGCTCTTTCCTTTTTTGCCACGGTCCCGTGCTCTGTGCGAGAAGTGAGCTACATATCTCTAGATAGGAAGAAAGAATAGAGAATGGTATAAATACCACTTCGCGATACCAATCGGGAGTGAGCATGGCGAGCAAATTGATTGGCGGAAGTTGCGACGCAACCTCCTTTGATTCCCGTACAGTGTTCGTTTCCTTCTTTTCCTTTCCGATGCTTCCCGAGCGTTCCGTCCCTACGTCCTCCTCTCTGCTTTTTATAAATAATTACTCGTTCATTTCCAGACAATAATATGACAGGAAAAAAGTGGAAATAGGAAAGAAAAGCACATGGACCTATTATATGTATATATATTTCGTACCGCCGTTCAACACCAGGCGCGACCAGTATTTCGACTCCGCTGTCGAACGTTGCCGAGTCCTCCAGTGTAGTGTCGACAGAAAATGAACCGCCGGAATCGCTCATCGAAGTCGATGTGGCCTCCATCTCCTGCGACAGTTCCTCGGCATCGCGACTCATCGACAGCCGCTTTTCTGATCCTGCACAACGCAACGCAACGAACGCCATTAAAAAAAATAAAAATAATAATAATAATAATAATAATAATAATAATAATAATAAGGGTATTATACATTCAAGTATTTATAAAGGGTAAAAATTGATTTATCAATTTTATTTTATTTTATTTGATTAATTAATTTATTGGTAGCGGATGCGCACTTGTGGGTAGCTTCCCGTTCGAGGAGCTGAGGAGGGCCTTGCGTTCGGGGGTAGGCGCAGACGGGTCTTTGGCCGCCCGGGCCTCGTAAGCCGCCTCCAACTCTTTCAGCTGGGCTGGTCGCAGCTGCATCTCTGATATAATGAATTTTTCACGAATGCATTAATCGATGATGATGATGATAATAATAATAATAATAATAATAATAATAATAATAATAATAATAATAATAATAATAATAATAATAATAATAATGCGTGAATTATTTCTGGGTATTCGGAATATTTAAGGTGATTACTGTGGGGGGGGGTATAGGAAGGGTGCCTTGCACGGAAGCGTCGAAGGCCTGGCCTAGCCACACGTGGAATTCTACGGTGACCTGCAGGGCCTCAGAGCGCACCTCCTGCACGCTGTGGTCGAAGCTGGCCTTCAATATCGGCAGCACGGGCTCTGGAGGGACAGGGGGCGATCCAAACGTCCTACATGCAATTTAATTAATTTATTAATTATATTTTTAAAAAGCTAACACACATTTCAAAGAAAATTGTAGAAAATTGTTATATGCATATTTGTTACCGAATAAAATTTGTACTCTATCGGGTGTATGTACCGTATGGCCTCTTTGAGACAATAGAGACAAGTAGAGGCAACCTTGGCTACCTTGTTCTGACAGCCCTTGAGGAGTTGCGTCTACAACGAAATACGGTGATGAGCTTGGTTTGCAGGAGGGAGGAAGTCACAAACGTACAAGAACGGAATCGAGAGCCCCGATCTGAATGAAGAGAAGGAGGCACTGAACGGCTTTATCCTTGATCGTTGTTCTGCCAGCAAGACACTTCTCCACGAGCAGTAGCGATATCTCACCCACTTGACTCTTGAGTTCGGGTGGGCAAGCCCTAAAGCAATAATGGGTGCTTATCAGAGGACGTGCAACTCGTCGCGAAGAAGCAATAATGTAGTATACTTTGGGGGTTCACGAAGGGTGGAAAGATGGGTCAAGATGGAAACGATGGCAGAAAGGCCAGCATCTTGTGCTCGTGGGTTGGCTGTGTCGGCGACAATACGCTTGAAGTAGGGGGCGAAGCGGGCCACTGCGTCCACGTCGCGCACAAGGAGCTCGCCCAATTCCTCATACGCACGAATGCGGTCTTGCCACTGTTTAGAAATGAGTCGCTTCCCCAAGTCGCTCATTATGGTCGGCTTGAAACGATTTCTTCGCACAATAAGAAATCAACAAAAATAATTGTTTGTTTTGGCGCCTTTTTCTGACAGTTTTCTCTAGTATTTCTTTTCTTCAACAGGTTAAGGTCGTATTTCCCATGGACAAGCAGAAGGCGCTGGTGAGAAGAAGCGAGGTTATCTTGAACCACATCAAGCTTGACGGCTCGACGGATGCACTGCGAAAGGTCGGACATTCGGCTGTGTCCCGAAGACCATTCCTTACACAAGATCTGTCGTGCAGGCTGATGTTGCCGCTCCTGTTGAAGCTGGCCTGTCATCAGTTCTATTTGGTGCTGAAACAGTTCAGCTGGACATCCGCAGGTGCCAACAATAGTGAGACTACCTCATTGGTTCTATTAACCTTATATGCACAGGGATGGCAGCGGGGTGGCGCTGCTGACGATTAATAACCCGCCCGTGAATGCGCTCAACCGTGGCGTGTTTGATGGCCTTATGAAGTGCGTCACTCGCGCTTCTCCTCCTTCTCCTCCATTACGGCTAATTACCCTGAATCCAAGGCTTACTCGAGAAGCACTGGAAAGTGAAGAAGTGAAGCTATTGGTCATTACTGGAGCCAATGAAAAGTTTGTAGCCGGTGCCGAAATAACCACCATACAGGATATCATCTCTCTTCTGCGTAGCACGCCTGAGCGTCTCGACGGTATCCATTCCCTTAAAAACAAAAATTATATTTTATCCTTTCATCTAATATATCAAATCAACAAATAGCCGACGCGCTTCACTTGATGGAGTGTGAGCACGATTGGCTCGAGTGGATGGAGCGCCAGACGAAGCCCGTGGTCGCGGCCATCGACACCTTCGCATTGGGCGGTGGACTGGAAATTGCGATGGCATGCCACGCACGCGTCGCCACAAAAAGGTACTACTGCACGTTAACCACATTAATTGTGATAATGATGAAAAATTCGAAGATCACAGTTAGGGCTTCCCGAACTTTCTCTTGGGGTGATTCCCGGCCTCGGCGGCACTCAGCGCTTGCCCCGATTGGTCGGCGTGCGAAAAGCCGTGGAACTAATGCTGGTTAGTCACGCTTTCAGACAAATTTCACATACCTTTATTCTCTAAGATCAGTTTCTGTTTCATTTTATGCTCTCGTGCAGTCTTCGCGTTCAGTTCGCGCGGAGGAGGCCCAACAAATCGGATTGGTGGATGAGATTGTCGACGACCCAAGCACGCTTGTTGATGTAGCAATTAAGGTAATCGCATGTATTATGGAAATCGTCAATTGGCCCATCTTCTTAAAGCTGCATTCAGGTGGCCAATGAGATTGCAGCTGGCGAGCGGCCCTTTATTAGAGCCATGCAGCTTACGGACAGACTCGAGTCGCAGGAAGAATGCCGCAAAATATTAGACGAGGTAGCTTTACTTTTCTTGGTATGTCAAGAATGTACCAAACTCAAATATTTGTCGACAAAGGCCAACAAGGCTCAGCAGAAAGCATTCCCGCCTAACACTGTCGTCCACCCAATCGCCTGTCTTGAAGCTATTCAAGCTGGTATGCACATCTATTCACGGCTCCACAAACCAGAGACATACATTCCTCACCTTTCTGACTTCACAGGCGTCCGATTGGGCGGCGCGAGCGGAGTTGATGCCGAACGGCGTGCTTTCGTTGATTGTCTGTACAACGATGCGTCTGATGCCATGACACATGCCTTTTTCGCCGAAAGGAAGACTGTCCATGTTCCCGGAGTTACTGACCAAGGCCTTCAGCCTCGCCCAATCCGCGCAGGTTTTAGAAGCCTCCCTCGTTTTCGGAGGTTTCGTTAAAAGAACTCACTTCCCGCTCATCAGTGGGCGTGATTGGCGGAGGATTGATGGGTTCGGGAATTGCGACGGCGCTGTTGCTTAGCGGAGTGGCCGTTGTGATTAAGGAAGTCGATCAGCGCTTCCTTGAGGGTGCGGTGAAGACGGTGACTGCCAATCTCGACCGCGCAGTCGAGCGGCGCAGGCTTACCAAAGACCAGCGTGATAGGCTGGTGTCCATGGTTACCCCCACATTGAATTTCGCTGACTTTTCGCAAGTCGACATGGTCATTGAGGTAAAGCTTTCCATTTATTTTATTTTTTTTTTTGGGTTCACGTATCAGGAACGAATCTGATGGGTTGATTGAAAAACCAATAGGCTGTGGTTGAGAACCTAAAAGTGAAGCAGGATGTCTTCCGCGAAGTAGAAAAAGTGGTCCGCCCTGATTGCATTCTTGCAACCAACACATCAACCATACCCATCGATCGAATCGCTACGGCCACCCAATCGGCTCACAGAATGATAGGTGTACACTTTTTTAGGTAAGTATCTTAGTTCTTTCGATCGAAGTTTCTAATTTATTATTTTTCTGTCGACAGTCCAGCGCAGCTGATGCCACTTGTGGAAATCATCCGTACGCGACAGGTCTCGGCGCAGATTATTGTCGACACACTCGGATTGGTTAAGACTTTGCGCAAGACACCGATTGTGGTCGGAAACTGTCCCGGATTTACCGTCAATCGAATCTTTTTCCCGTTTTTCCAATCTGCTGCTCTGCTTGTTGATTGCGGAGTCGATCCCTATCGTGTTGACAGGTATCATTGCTTGCTGTGTTGGAGCTCAACCTGGTTGCTATGTAACCGGTGCCTATTCCGATATCAGGGTGCTGATGAAGTTCGGATTGCCGATGGGTGTTTTCCGATTGAGCGATCTGGTTGGAGTTGATGTGGGCAGTTTCGTTAACGCGACGTATGCCAAAGCGTGGCCCAATCGGGTTTATTCTTCGCAACTTTCTGCTTTGCTCCTCCAATCAAAGCGTTTAGGTGATTGATGGTTAACTTATTTTGTTTATTCATTGTGAGGTTTACTGACCATGAATTTCCAGGTCAGAAAACCGGTAAAGGATGGTATGTGCATGCCAAGGGAAGGGCGTCCGAAGATCCCAGCGGTCTGCAGCCTATCCTAGACCAATCGCGTACCGCCGCAGGCCACACTCGTACGCATAATATTTCCCTTTTTAACCTTTTTAATGGACAGCCATACTAATTAATCGGAAATGTAAAGCCCGCGAATTTAGCGATCAGGAAATTCTGGAATTCGTGCTATTTCCTGTTATTAATGAAAGCTGCCGAGTTCTGGAGGAGGGAATGGTCGTCCGCGCTTCGGATGTCGATATTGGTTCTCTCTTCGGCTACTCTTTCCCTCGCTACCGGTACATTCAGCTACCAGTAATAACTACTGCCACAATAATAATAATAATAATAATCTTGAATATTTAAATAGTGGCGGTATTTTGAAGTGGGCGGACACGATGCCAAGCGGATATATTCGGGACCGGTTAGTGGCATGGGACAGCGAGTTCGGCCCTCAGACCAGGTCCAGCTTCTTCACCCCCTCGGCCTACCTGTCCGCTCGGGCCAATAAGGGACAGAAACTGGTGCCTCAAACATTCCAACTATTTACCCCTGTACTCTATTTTGCTTTTTGAAATTCCTTACATCCTTTTCGTGTAGTCCGCTCCTCTTGCTCACAAGACGCACGGTCATCGCCTCGCGACGGGACGTGAGGTGTGCATCATATAAATAGTGACTTCAGAACATTATAGATAACCCCGGTCTTGACAACCAATTCGCGGCTTTACCCTCAGACTCCGTCCAGACGAAAATTTTCTGCTGTGCCATAATCGTTTTCAGTCCCCAAGGGCCCGTCCACTCTCGAGTTTGGCCCACCCACACTCGGTTGACGTGTCCGCAGGG
>CDFF01072053.1:643-13072 GCA_000826265.1 Acanthamoeba culbertsoni
TTTTAAGATGGTGCCCACGCTGACCAACTGGGAGGAGATTCTCTATCTTACCGAGCCAGGTTCGCCCAACTCCACTTGCCTTTCAATGTCTCAACTCACCATTTCCAAAAAAAAAACCCGGAAAAAACACTCAATCAACACCTAAAACAAAAACCAAAAATAAAAAATAAAAAATAAAAAAATAGACAACTGGAGCCCGGCAGCAGTAGCAGCTGCCACTAAGATCTTCGCCTCCAATCTCAACGCCAAGATGGCCCAGCGATTCTACGCTCTGATCCTTTTGCCGCACGTCAGGAACGATATCGACCTCAACAAGAAACTCAACTACCACCTCTACATGGCGCTTAAGAAGAGTGTGTTCAAGCCCGCTGCCTTTTACAAGGGCATCATCCTTCCTCTGTGTGAGGTAGCGTCCTTTTTCGCTTCCCTCTCGGTTTGTTCACTCGACTTCGTTGTTGTTGTTTTTGTTGTTGTTGTTGTTGTTGAAATAGTCCCGGTCGTGCAGCCTGAGGGAGGCCACCATCGTAGGAAGCATCATCGTTAAGGTGCGCCTATCGACCCCATAGGGACCAAACATGCTCTGTCTCTGTGTCCCATGGCTTAACCCCCTCCCCTCCCCTTAAGGTATCCATTCCGGCCCTGCAGTCCGCTGTGGCGCTGCTCAAGATCGCTCAGATGGAGTATTCGGGTAAAACGCATTAACCAACCGTCGCCACCCCTTCCTGCAAGTCCACATTTTTATGAGTCAAGCACCAAACCCACCACAGGCGCCAATAGCATCTTTATCCGTATTCTGTTGGACAAGAAGTACTCGCTCCCATACCGAGTGATTGATGCGCTAGTGGATCACTTCATGGGCTTTATCAAGGAGGAGAGGCGACTGCCTGTGCTCTGGCACCAGGCGCTCCTGGTGTTTGTCCAAAGGTACCCGCGGTGGTGCTTTTGATGATGGCGATTGGGATGATGTAAGTCGGGGCTCACGCTTGATGACAGATACAAGGAAGACTTGACTCCGAACCAGAAGGCGCAGATCAAGCAGCTGGTCAAGCACCAGAACCACCACGGCATTACACCCGAGATCATTCGTGAGCTCAACGAGTCTAAGTGCAGAGGCGAAAGTCAGCCCGCCACCACGGGAACTCGTACGTTAGTGCTTCTTCCCTTCCCTTTTCTCTGTGTCTTACGTTTATATGCATGCACAGAAATGGATATGTAAGCAAATCAGAGTAAGATGTTGGTTGTGGGCAGCCGAAGTATGGTTTTAGGTCTCAGGTCAAATAAAGCGAAATCCCAATCAAAGGACTAAGGCGTGTGCCCCAGCGGCGCCCTTTTTTGTGGCTATGCCTAATGTCGTTTCGTTGAGATGGTGACCATGTTGTCACGCAACAGGACCTACGGTGCTTGAAGATGGAGGAGGGTGGAGGTGGGTGGTATGACGACTCCGCTTTTTTTTATTGGGTTGTTCCATGAAGTTGGCTTCATTTCAGCGTCTTCCTAAGAAGTTTAGTGACAGCCAACAGATTCTCCTACCGTTTCCTCTCTTAAATTGCCGTAAATAACAGGGCACGAAGGGGCACTTCCGGGAGTGGTGGTGTCAGTGGGCAGAAAGAGGCAGAGAGCTACCTCCTTCCTCACCAGGTCAAGCCACCAATGCATCCTAATCTCTCGTACCGAGTAGAACATCTCGGTAGCCCAGATTCAGGATGGCAAAAGGGGAGTGATGAGGAATACGGAACAGTGCCTTTGCCCGCCCTAGAACCACCTCTCCACTCGATTCAGTTGCCCTCTTTGCTGGAACAACACGAAGAGAAACCTTTGCTCTTGCCAAAACAACAAAGGGAGAAGAACTGCCCTTGGTTGCCTCGTCGCTACGTTCTGGCTGTTGTTGGCAGCCTTGGTTTCATCAACGTCTATGGTACAAACCAGCTCATTTACCCTGGTGGCTGTGAGAATGACACTAGGCTTCATTGGCCAGCGCTACGAGCCATCCTTAGCGTGGCTGTAGTGAGTATGGAGAAGGAGTTCAACTACTCGGCGACAGACAAGGGTCTCATGCTGGCTGCTTTCTTCGTTGGATATATGTTCCTTCAGGTTACCCTTCTTTCTTTCTACTGTGTTTCCTCTCCTCGCCCCCAACTGTATATTCTCACTCTCAGGTCCCAGCCGGCTGGCTGTCGTCGAAGCTGGGAGCCAAGTGGGTGCTGGCCTCGGGTATGGCCGTCGCTGGTGTTTTCACTCTTCTCCTGCCAATCTGCGCCAAGGTGCTAGCACCAAGCGTATGCAGTACATGTCCATGTACATAACGCTCACCCACTTCGGATCTCCAACTCCATGCATAGGTAAATCTCTGGCTGGCCATCTTCACACGAGCGATGGTGGGATTTGGAGAGGGGGTGAGCTATCCCTCGATGCACGCCATGCTCTCCAAGTGGGCGCCTCCCCACGAACGCTCTCGCATCGGTTCCATTGTTTATTGTGGCGCCTATCTAGGTTCGGCTCTTCCTCCCTCCTTCATCCTACCTCCCATAAGCCCACACCAGAGTACACGCAACAACGAAAAGGCACCGTGATCGCGTTCCCAACGAGTACGGCGCTGTCCGACACAATAGGGTGGCCCAGCATCTTCTACATATTCGGAGGTGCAGCGCTAGCTTGGGTAGCTCTTTGGCTGCTCATCGTGTCCAGCTCGCCTGCTGCTCATCCTACGATCTCGGAAATGGCACGCTCCCTTGGCCTTCTCTCCCTCCTTCCCCTCTCTCCGCGATCGGACAATCAAGTACGCGCTCGCTGATTCCCTGGACGGGTCTACAGGAGCGCAAGTACATCATGGACAGCCTCCCACCAACGGACAGCCTGTCGTTGAAGGATATCCCCTGGTTGAAGGTTCTCAAGTCCTTGCCGTTCTGGGCGTTACTCATCAACCACACGGCCGGAAACTGGGTACGCGTTTGATCGCCAGCTCAATCACATGTAATGCCAAGCCTAGCTCGCTCATGGTATCATCGACAAGGCTTTTTACACCCTCTTGACATGGTTGCCGAGCTACATGAAGGAAGTCCTTCATTTCGATGTGAACTCGGCTGGGTTCATCGCGGTCCTCCCCTATATTGCGCTGACCGTAGTGGTCATCATCTCGGGCTTCGTGGCCGACCTCCTCATTGGTTGGTATTGCGTGTGTTCTCAGTCTATTATGTGGGTGTCCCCATGGTGACCAACCAAACGCCCTCTTTCATCATCAGAGCGCCAGTGGTTGGGTATCACCGCTGTCCGCAAGCTGTTCCAGACTCTGGGGTTCGCTATCGCTGGTACCGATATCGTACCTCATGCACAACTTTGTCAAGTCGACTGTCCTGCACTCTAACAAGGAAGACCTTTCTTTCTTAAGGAGGCGGCTTGGTGGCCGTCGGCTTCGTCACCTCTGTGCCGGCGGCCGTGGCGGTGATGACCATCGCCGGCGGTGCGGTGGGCTTCACCAGCCCGGGCTTTCAAGTGAACCACCTGGACATCGCGCCCACCTATGCAGGCATAATAATGGGCATTACCAACTGCGGTACATTCTACAAAGCAGAGAGAGATCCGTGTTTTTGCAGGGATTTGATGTTTTTGGGGGGGGGGCTGTGGTGATACAGTGGCGACGATCCCCGGCATCGTAAGCCCATATCTTACGGGCATCATTCTGGGAGGCAACCAGGAAGACGTAGACAGGTGGCGCATCGTCTTTGATATCTCGGGAGGAGTGTACGCCTTTGGCCTCGTGATCTGGTTGCTCTTCGCGTCGGGCAAGAAACAGTTCTAGACAACTGTTCAGAAGGCCTTGTATCACCATGAGCGTGTTTTCGACTTCAATACTTATTTATTGCCCTCGACTCAACCGTGTGCAGTATTGCACTAGTGAGCACTTGACCGATGACAGAGCCAAACAAGGTTCTGTACTGCGAGCGCTGTGGAGTTGTCATTCTGTCCCGTGACCAGGGATCGGTCCACCACCACATGCGTTGCATCCACTACGCTGTCTACAAGGGTATCGGCCAATCAGAACCAGAGCAAGAATCTCCAGCTGCAGCTCAAACAGGCAGCAAGGCAAGAGTACAGTTATAGAGCCCTCCGTGGTCCTTTATAAAGTCCTCTATGATGAGCGGCATCTTCGCGAAATAGGGATACCTCGCTATCTCGAAGTTGGATATCTGGAGTGATGTGAATTGGTCAGACAGGAGGAATGAGACAATACACAGATAGTGTCTTACAGCTGTGAGATTCCAACCGGCGAAGCACCATTTGTCGTTGTCCGTGAAGGCCTTACAGAGGCCCGTTACCCCATAACCAACGGCACATATGGGTTCTACGTTGAGGGGGAGGGGAGGATAAGAGTAATGGCAGGAGGCCAGAGCATGCTTGGCGTACTCTGAGCCGCAACAAACTTCTTAACCAGATTGCCCAGAGCAGTGTCGTGAGCAAGGTCGGACACTCCGCCAAGAGATGAGGGCAGCACGAGCCCACAGTAGCCCATCACGCTGTCCTGCTTCACGAGTTCGGCGACGGAGAGCGGGCTAGCGAGAAGCTGGCGATTGGCGGGATCGCGGAGCCAAACCGCAGTGTCTTCATCAGAGTGCAGCTCGGCCTCCGACCCGTTGGGAGTGGCAATCGCCACCCTAATGGAGTGCCCTCGCAACACTTCAACAGCTTCTCGCACCGACCGCCCTGACACGCTGCCTAACCGTACAAAACACAGTCAACGTGTGGAGAGCACATGCGAAAGCAGTTGGTGCGAGGGCGGAGTACCAGAAAATCCGGTAATATCAACGGAACCGGCTGACGAAAGTACAACGAGGCAGGTGAGGCCGGCCTTGAGAGACGACAGGCCGCTCATCATGATAGATTATTGAGAAGTGATTTAGTCTTGGTTTTCCTTAGCGATTTCTTTTCGAATTAATTGTCGACGGAACCACGAGAAGGGGAGTCGCGGGAAACACACGCCGCCCACACGCACAAACTCATCAGTTGTGCGCAATCACCTTGCTTCTCGCTGCGTCTCTTCTTTTCTCAGTTGACTTCCATCCCCATAGAAGTTGCGACCTCAGTGGGGAGAACCTCACTTGATCATAAAAAATGGGAAAGAAGAATGAGATCAAAGTCAAGTTCAACGTCACGCTCAAGAGCGCTTTCAACTTAGGCGCGGAAAGCGATGGAAAGAGTTATTTGATCGCATGGAAGCGAGGATCAAAGAGCAAGAACCGTGGCCAAACCAAGACAGCTGAAGCGTCGGGTGGTATCGTCACCTTTGGTGAAACCTTCACTCTTATCGCTACCATGCTCCAGGACGAGAAGTCGAAAAAGTTTGACACAAAGAAGTTGGAGCTTGTCGTCAAAGAAGTACATACTCATATACTACTCTATTTTCTTCTCTTTTTTGAAATATAACAATTTAAGTTTTATAATCATGGACCTTATTTATGATACTCATTAAATAAATATTTATTTACTTTATATTTTGATTTTAATATATATATATATATTTATCATAATATATTTATAGGACGACAAGAAGGCCAAGGACGTGGGCAAGGTCTCCATCGAGCTGGGCGAGTACGCCAGCGCAGGCAAGCATGGCCCGATCACCGTCGCGCTCGGCAGCGGCGACAAGAAGGCCTCCAAGAAGGCCTCCAAGGAGTCCAGCCGGGGCGCCCCTTCGATCAAGTTCGACGTGGAGTCCGAGTGGACGCACTTCAACAAGAAGAAGATCACCGCCAAGAAGCGCGACGGCAAGGAGGGCGTTGAGATCGACGGCGTCGAGTACGGCCTGGAGACCGACACCGCGGACCTGTCCGAGGACGACGCCACCACCCTCGGGGACATGTCCGAGTCCGAGGCCGAGTCCGACTCCGAAGTCTCGGAGGTACCATGGTTTCCCATCCTTTCCCATTTCGACACCTCTTGAGCGTCAGGCTATTATGAGGAAGCAAGAGAGGGTTAATGACGAAGACCTCCCCTCCCCTCCCCTCCCCTCCCCTCCCCTTGTCGCGCGACCAGTCGGAGGAAGAGGAGGACAGCTCGGACGAAGGGATGCGGGAGATGTCGGCTCCGGTCAAGCGCAAGGAGAGCGGAGGGTCGGAGGAGGCTTCGTCGAAGCCCTCCAAGAAGGAGCAGAAGGAGGAGAAGGCGAAGGACAAGAGGATCGCCAAGCTGGAGCGGGAGCTGGCCAAGGTCAAGGAGGAGCTGAGCCAGGCCAAGGAATCGATGCGCGAGAAGTCGATGAAGGCCACGGGCTCGCAGCAGGAGGTCAAGCAGCTCAAGAAGGAGCTCGCCGAGGCCAAGAAGAACGCCGGCAAGGGCGGCGACGCCGACAGCAGGGGTCTCGACGAGGCCAAGAAGACCATCCAGGGGCTGCAGGAGGACCTCAGGAAGAAGGAGGCCGAACTCGTACTCTCTCTCTCTCTCTCTCTCTCTCTCTCCCACCCCCTTCTTGTCAGCTTATTCGTACATCTGTATATTTTTGTATAAATCATACATACATATATAGAAATACAAATATATATATATATAATGTGGGGGTGGGATTGGCTGGGAGCAGAAGCTGACGAGCACATCGTTCCGGGAACTGAAGGAGTCGCGAGGCAAGGACGCCGAGTCTCTGCGCAAGGAGTTGCAGGAGAAGGAAGCGGAGCTCAAGGAAAAGGATCGCATCTTCCTGCAACTCAAGGAGGACTTCGAAGCCTTCAAGAAGATCACTGATGCATCCGCAGGTAATTTCGCCGATAGGTCGTCATTTTCCCGTATATGTTTCCCCCCCCCTCTCAGACTCAGACAAACCTGATTGGAATATTACTGTTTGTCTGTTGCTGACAGGTAAGAAGGGCGAAGACACGGATAAGCTCAAAAAGGAGATCGAATCGCTCAAACGAGAGCTTGAAGTCGCTCAGAAGGTATCCCTTCCTAAACCCCTCCCGTTTCTCTACCCAACTTTTCTTCCCTATCTCTCTCTATTGCACAATAGTCAACAACAACAACAACAACAACAACAACAACAACAACAACAACAACAACAACAACAACAACAACGGCGGAACATGCACAGAGAGATACAGAGCACTGTTGCGAAATTGCTGAAATTTTCTTGCTCTTTTTCGTCCTTCCTGGCGTTTTTCTCTCCTTTTTCCTCCCTCACCCAGGAAGCGGAGACGGCCCATAAGGAAATCGCAAACAAATCCGAATTGCTGCGAGATAGGGAAAAAGAGTTCAGGGAGGCTCGCCAGTTGCTCGAACAGCGCGAGCGCGAGGCCGCCGCCGCCCAAGCAGCTGCCTCAAATATCAAAGATGACGACGAGCTTGCCGAGAATGTAAGGCAGCTGAAGCAGCTCGTCGCCGAAAAGGAGCGCCTGCTTGCGGAGAGGGAGAGGGAGGTCGCCGATCACAAGGCGCGCGCCGGCCAGGAGGCCGACGCCGCGGTGCAGCTGCGCGAGCGCCTCTGCAGGCTGGAGGCCGAGAGCGCCGACCTTCGCGAGCAGCTGAAGCAGAAGTCTGACCTTCTCCCCGAACAAACGCAGAAGAGCACAAGCAGCGGCGGCGGCGTGGGCGCAGCTTCATCTTCTTCCGAGGCGCAGGAGGAGCTGGACTCGGTGAAGAAGAAGCTGAAGAAGGCCAAGAAGGAGATCGAAGAGAAGGAGAAGCGGATAGGCGACCTGGAGCGACTGGCGGCCGGCAGCAAGGCCTTGAGCGGCAGCAGCGCGGAGGAGGCCGAGGCGCTCAAGAAGCAGGTCGACAAGCAGAAGGCCGAGATCAAGTCCCTCATGCAGGAGAACCGCGAGCGGAAGGAGCGCATCGAGAGCCTGCAGCAGGAGCTAGAATCCAAGGCATCATCCGGCGGAAGCGGAGACGCGTCGAAGGAGGCCGAGGTCATGCGGAAGAAGATCACGGCCTTCATCAAGGAGAAGGAGGAGGACGAGCTCATCGAGCGGGACATCTACTGCATGTCATCCAAGTTTAAGGTATACAGACATACACACACACACAAGTCGGAGGGGGCGTTACAGTGCAACACACATACAATACACTGAAACGGCGGCCATGGTCCAGGACGGGGTGCATATGTCGGCGCAGAGCATGTCCCAAACGTTGATGAAGTGGGGCGCGCTGGATGATCCACCCAATGAGCGGCTGTTGTCCAAGATCCTGAACGCCATCAAGAAGGGCTACAAGGTGGCCACGGACGATAACGCGCTGCTGATCAAGTGGCTCTCCTTCACCGTCAACCTGCACGAGCAGCTCGAGAACGAGGTCGGCACGAGCGAGGATGAGAACAGCGGCGACATCCCGGAGAACGGGATCCACATCTTCAAGGACCCGGACGGCCACGCCAACGAGGAGGACGACGACCCGGTGTCCATCTTCTTCCACAACCTCGAGACCATCATCTTCGAGATCTACTCCGCCTTCCTCAAGAACATCTACGCACACATCGACGACGTGATCGTGCCCGCGATCCTCCAGCCCCTCACCGGGTACCCTTCTTCCTCCCCCCTTCCCTCCTCTCCCCTCCCCTCCCCTCCCCTCCTTTTCTCGTCTTCGTTTTTCTTCGTTCTTTTGGCCTTGGCTCTCCGTTCCAAGAAGCGAGGCTGATCTCGGAGAGAACATTCCCTCCCCTCGCCAGGAGGGACCGACGCGCGACGTCGTCCCATAATCAAAGGGATTCACGCCAAGGCAAGTCGAGTGGCAAGAACAAGAGCAACGCGCTGCCGAGCGCGGGCCTCACCAGCGTGCTCACGGAGCACCTGGAGATGCTGCACAAGTACCACCTCTTCGATTCGGTCATCAAGCAGTTCTTCTGCCAGGTCTTCTACTACATCAACACCAGGTACTAGGAAGAAAAAGAAAAAGAAACAGAAAACGCGCTGGAATGTGCTTAGCGACGTGGTGGTGGTGGTGGTGGTGGTGTCGTTGTTGTTGTTGTTGTTGTTGTTGTTGTTGTTGCTTTTGTATGTGGCAACAGACTCTTCAACGACTTGCTGCGACAGCAAGAATTGTGCTCGTGCGGTGCAGGTTTCCAGGTAAGGGAGAAAGATAGGATGCGTTAAATATGTTGCATTGTTATGAAGTTCATCATTTCTATCATAGATCAAGTTGGGACTCTCGCAATTGGAGGAATGGATTTCGAAGGCCGATAAGAATGATAAGAAGCACTTGTCGCAGGCGGCGAAGCGATATTTGCTGCACATCACCGAAGCGGCAAACGTGCTTGTGGTGGACAAGGACATATTCACAGATGAGGAGATGATCGAGAATGTGTTCCCCACCCTGACCATTCCTCAGATCAAATACCTGCTCGAGCACTTCCAGACGGATCAGTACGGCTCCATCCTCCACTCATAATTTGATCTCAATTATTTACATTTTTTTTTATTCTGGGAAACAACAATTAGATATGCACCAAATCCGGTGCCCCGTAACGTGATGGCAACACTAGACAGCCTCATGCGGCAACGCAAGGGATCTCGAACGCTGGAGGTTGATGAGGCCCATCTCCTATCCCTCCCAAAGAGCGACAAGAAGTGATATTGTCGCTTACCTTGCAATTAACCCAACCGGCGTAAGTGAAGTCCTGTTTTATTTATTTGGGTACAAGTAAAAACAGACCAGAAAGTTTTCTCCCTAAGTGAAGCAATTAGAGACCAGAACGTCCCTCATGATGCAGAGGAATTAACACCACCAAATAAGATGCTAACATAAAGTGTTCATTGGACTGAGAAAAGTTGTGGTAACTGTTATACTTTTAACATTGTTAGCGCTTGGTGGGAGAAGGCTATTTTCCCTCAACTGGGGGTACCATTTCTTGGCCATTTCTCTTTACTCCTACATTTTCTTCGTGCCAGGACTTTCCCGACGGAGAGTTGTTGTTGCCGTTGTTGGCCGGACTGAGTTGCGATTATGACTTCAGGTACCTCCGCTCAATCCTTTCTTCTTCGCCTTGCGTGTCTGCTTACGTTTTGGTAGCAACTGCACGTGCCGTGCCGAAGGCAGCTTCTGCCACGAGATATGACAAGCAAATGGACACCCACATTTTCGGATCTTCCCTTGATTCAATTATGCACCACGGTTACATCAGCCAGAAGGGCTTGGCCAATCTTGGCAACTACAAGTACTCAGGCTCGGACTTAAGCTTTCTGTACAACCTCGTCCTGACCCACTACTTCGATTGGCTCGTCCTCCACGTGCCGCTCTGGGTCGCGTAATGCACCTCCGCTACTCTCATCTCCGCTTCCTCCCACTGACGAGCCGCACCCCCATCCCTTTAAAGGCCCAACGTTCTCACCCTTTTGGGTGTGCTGTTCAATTATCTATTTTATTTTCTGCTCGCCTATTGGACACCTCACCTCACCGGTGAGGCCCCGGCCTGGGTCTACTTCATCTCTGCTTTCTGCATCTTCGCTTACCAGTCCCTCGACAACATCGACGGCCGACACGCACGACGGTAGCATTACCCACTACATAATCAATCCCATTTTTATTGTTTTTTATTGTGTTTGTTTGTTTGTTTGTTTGTTTGTTTGTTTGTTTGTTTGTTTGTTTGTTTGTTTGTTTGTTATTTTAGAGACCAAGTAGAGCCTCACTCTTCAACGCCAACAACATAGAACTGGCTCGTCCTCCCCACTTGGCGAACTATTCGACCACGTCTGCGACGCCGCCAGCTGCCCCGTACCTAAGGCCTTACAGTCATCGCTTATATGGAGAGCTGGAGGCTGACCCCTTTGCCTTCTCAGCTCTTCGCCCTCTCGCTCACCGCCACGCTGCAACTGGGTCCGTGGTATGGCTACGCCACACTGTTGGCCATCTGCCTCCCTTTCTACTTTGCGCACTACGAAGAGTACGCCACTTGCCTCCAATAAATAAAATAAAATAAAATAAAATAAAATACACCTTTATAAAGTATGGAAGACAACAATAAATATGAGAATAGATAAAAATACGGCCCCACACGATTTGTGGTCGCGTTAAATCGCGCATGACCGACCATAATTTAATGGAGCCCACAGCCAGTCGGCTTACGCACTCATATGTGGAGCGTACACGCATCTTGAAGGTAGCCGTTGTTTGGACAACCCATGACGACGGCTTTAATATGATGCGCACATGTGTTACCACTTCAGTGTGTATTTATTATTCCAATTAGTATTATTATTGTGAGTCGTATTTTATTTTATTTTATTTTATTTTATTTTATTTTATTTTATTTTATTTTATTTTATTTTATTTTTGACGGCCTAAGCAGGTATTATTCGGGCTCGCTTATATTGGGTAAGTGGAACGGACCAACCGAAGCGCAGGTCCTCAGCATGGCCGTTTACATAAGCACAGGCTTCGCACGTACCTACCGCCCGCTTCCTTGCCTCCTTTTTTTCTTTCTTTTTTTTCTTTTTTTTTTGTGCTTTTTGGTTTCTCTGAAGGCCCTCACGATTTGTGCTTGTGATGATGAAAGTGACCAAGTGCAATTTAATGGCGCCAATAATAATCCTTTGTTTTTCGCCCTCTTGAAGATAGCCGTCGACTATACTTTTTCCCCTGTCAATGGTTATAATTTTTGGGGAACATGCACACTGCCTTATATTTCCCCCATTTCTCTATTATTGGCCGTGCGGATTATTCTTATAACATTCATGTTTAACTTGTCATCCTTTCTAGGGTATTTTCAGTATGACTTTTGGGCAATTACCCTCTTTGGGGAAATCACCGTCGGCCGCGCTTTGGCTCTCAGTTTCTACGCCGGAGCTGTACTCACATGCGCCACCCAGTAAGTCGTTTTTTGTTCTGCATATCGCCAATTAAGCTGTTCATTTAAAATTACGTCATCATCATCAACAACAACAACAACAACAACAACAACAACAACAACAACAACAACAACAACAACAACAACAACAACAACAACAACAACAACAGTGCTGCGAATGTGATCCATATGGTGAAGCACCGCGGGGCGGGGGCCATCCTCAAAGCGCTGCTGCAGCTTATGCCCATATCGGTGGTGGTTGGGCTGGGCAGCCTCTGGGTGTTCGTCTCGCGGGACCTCTTCCTGGCTCACCCTCGCACGGTCATGATGGCGAGCTCCATGGCCTTTGTCTATCTAGTGGTACGTACACACGGGCTTCTTCAGCTGCAAGCACGTAGGCGTGTGCAGACGTGAGATTAAGTTTAAGATTGCGACCACCTCTCTGTCCCTCCTACTTTGTCCCACACATACACACACACCACCACCACCACCACCACCACCACCACCAGACCCGGCTTATCGTGCAACGGATCTGCTCTGAACCGACCCGTCTCTTCTACATTGTGGAGGTGCCCTTCGTCGTGCTGGCCGCCAATGCGCTGTGGACGCGCACGTTTGCTATGTACGTCCTACGAAAACTCCAGTGTTCAGGTGCCCTTTGGCCAACCAAA
>CDFF01072055.1:0-13892 GCA_000826265.1 Acanthamoeba culbertsoni
ATGATGATGATGATGATGATGATGATGATGATGATGATGATGATGATGATGATGATGATGGGGTGGTATAAAGGATGTCGGTGGTGGTTCGCATGCCGGACAACGAGATCCGAATCTACTGCAAGGGGGCGGAAACGGTGATCCTGCCGCGACTCAGGCATGCCGGAAGTGAAGGTGCGACGTACGAACACGAGCTCGTCGCCGAGACAGAGCGACACATCAACCACTACGCCCGGAAGGGACTGCGCACGCTGCTGGTCTCCATGGCCACCATCGACCAGTCGCGGTTCGCCAAGTGGCTTCAGATTTACCAGAAGGCGTCCATCGCCATGCACAACAGAAAGGAGAAGGTTCCGCTTCTTCTTAATTTGTTGTTGTTGTTGTTGTTGCTGTTGCTGTTGCTGTTGCTGTTGCTGTTGTTGTTGTTGCTGTTGTTGCATGGATCACATGAATTAACATTCTTCTCATTCTCGAGATTGCGCGTGCGGCCGAGTTGGTCGAGCGTGACCTGGAGCTTCTTGGCGGGACGGCCATCGAGGATAAACTGCAACGCGGCGTGCCGGAGACCCTCCGCGACCTGTCTCGAGTACGATTTGCCATCACAGTCACACCGAGCAACCGTATTTGGGCCAATAGGCGTAAAGGAGCTAACTCCGGTTTCCCCTCTCATGTGACGCCTCGTGCAGGCGGGCATCAAGGTGTGGGTGCTCACGGGGGACAAGCAGGAGACGGCCATCAACATCGGCTACTCGGCGCATGTGCTCGAAGAGTCCATGGAGCTGCTGTGCGTGAACACGCCCACCTCCTCGGCCTGCGCAGACGCCATCGCCTCGGCTCTCGAGCGACTCACGTCCCTGTCCTCTTCGTCCTCGTCCTCTTCCTCTTCGTCGTCGCCGTCGTCGTCCGGTCAGGTACCGTACCAACAAAGTATTCCAGGATTGTTATTGTCGACACCTGTTATATGAAACCCTTCGCGCAGGCAAAGAAGTGCGCTCTCATCATTGACGGACAGAGTCTCGCCTACGCTCTCGAAGACCACAAAGTGCTTAAAATATATATAAAATAATATATATATCTATAGACCTTTACCATGTTCTAACATGTAAATATGGGGGGGGGGGAACAAAACAGGATAAGTTCCGTGAGGTGTCGAAGATGTGTCAGTCGGTCATCTGCTGCCGTGTGTCGGCCAAGCAGAAGGCCGAGGTGGTGGACCTCATCAAGGCCGAGGGCCACAACACCCTCGCCATCGGCGACGGGGCCAACGACGTCTCCATGATACGCAGCGCCCACGTCGGCATCGGCATCATCGGCAAAGAAGGCACTTTTACCATCATCACCATGCATCATGCATAGTCATGCATTATCGCATTATCGTCAATCAACAAGCAACAATCAAGTTCATGCCCAATGACTCGCTTTGCGTGTGTGCGCCGGGGGCAGGGTCGCAGGCGTCACGGTCGTCCGATTACGCCATAGCCCAGTTTCGGTATCTGAAGAAGCTGCTGCTCGTGCACGGACGCTATTCGTATCTCCGGATATCTACGCTCATCCAATACTACTTCTACAAGTTTCGTTCCTCCTCCTCCTCCTCCTCCTCCTCCTCCGTCATGTGATGTAATATGGTGATCTGATGTGCCATGTGTGCTTCTTTGCGATCAGGAATGCTACATTCACCCTGCCTCAGTTTTACTTTTCCTTCTTCAACGGGTTCTCGGGTCAGGTACGACGAAGACGCGCACAACCACCTTTCCTCCTTCCCAAGGTAGAGGTCTAAGCGCGAACTCCCGCTTCCGTGTGGCAAAAAAGACATTGTTCGATTCGTGGATCATCGTCCTGTTCAATATTGTATTCACTTCGCTCCCCATTCTCCTGGTCGGCCTCTGGGACAAGTACGTCAGAAGAAAAATCCCTGCCGCACACAATACCGATATATATCTGCCTTCGATAATTTTATACATATGTATGTATGTATATATATATATACGACGTTGCTTGCCAGGGATGTGCCCGAGGAGGCCCTGCTTCAGTTCCCGAGCCTCTACTCCCGGTCAAGATTAAACCGGGAATTCAACTTTAAGGTACGCACGTGCATGTGCCCATGTAACCGTCATATGACATGTATATATTTGGGGGGTAGACCTTTTTCTGGTGGCTGGGAAGCGCGGTTCTCCATTCGGCATTCATCTTCTTCTTCGCGATGGCGATGGCCAATTCAGGTACACACAGCCCATGAGCTGCTCATCGTCCTCTCTGCTCTCTCTGCTCTCTCTGCTCTCTCTGCTCTCTCTGCTCTCTCTGCTCTCTCTGCTCTCTGGGCACAACCCTCATCCCCTTCGTATAGTGATGCCGAACGGACAGCCCACGGATCTGTTCTTATTCGGAATCACCATCTCCACTTCCGCCATCACTATCGTCACCCTCAAGCTCGCCCTCGAAACAAAGTAAAAGCAACTCTTGGTGTTTTAGATATCCGATTTCTGAAATCGGATTTCATCTTTCTCTTTATCATTATCATTATCTTTATTTATTTATTTATTTATTTATTTATTTATTTTAGTTAACCGTGTATGCAACTCCAGCACCTGGACGTGGTTTCATCACCTGGCCGTGTGGGGCAGTCTTGTGGTCTACTTCTCCTTCATCATCACCTACGGCCTGATCCCCTACGTGCGCGGCTGGGAGAACCACGTCTACTGGGCCTTCCGTACGCTAGTCCACTGCTTGCTTAATGCTTGCCTTTCATGGCCTCATCGGCCTTTGCACGTCCATGCAGATGCATTATTTTCCAGCTCTTCTTTCTGGCTCACTTACATTGCTCTGGTTTTCGGTAGCCTATTACCAGACTTTGCCTTCAAAAGGTAAGTTCTTCGCTGATTCCAACTCAAGAACACATGTTCCTGTGGTAACAAAATGAGCCGCTTGCTCTCTGTAGCGTTCTTCGCTGCTTTTTTCCCACAGATTGGAATCTTATGCGCGAGTACTGGACGCAATCGCGATCCTCACGCGACATGCGAACTCCGTCAACTTCAGCCAATGTTCAAAGCCTCCGCGACGAAACAAAGCCCCTTCTTGGAACGATGTAACGCCTACAAGCACGTGAGCTACCTCGTCGCGGAAGCACCTTGTGAGTGAACACCACAGTTTGTCGACAAGCTCCACCCAATTACCTGATCCTGCCTTATTAGGAAAAAAATATGCGCTGGGACTTGCGCGGCGCCACTGTGAGGGTGGATATCGCTTATAAAACATACACAACATGTAAGTGTGGAAATCAAGCTCTCACTAACGGTGTATTTACCAAGATCGCTGAGAACAAGGGTCTATGCTCTGCATGGCGGCGAAGAGCGTGGGGAGGGACACCAAGTGGGGCGGATGCTTGAAATACCTTTCACAGAGTGGGCTGTTGCAGAGTGTAACCTGGTTAGAATTCCCTCCCAAGATCAGTTGCTGGTGTATGTACCACTCGAGGGCGCAATCTACCCACCCGATCCAAGGATGACGATGATTGAGGACGACAAGAGGACGAAGGTGAAGAAGGCGCGTCATCGCTGTTGGGCCACAGGTAGTAAGCATGCATGTGGCGCACCTCTGATGCTAGAGCTGCACTTCGTGAACGGCGCGTGGTGAGTGGAGTAAAAGCGTGGCCTGTTGGTGTCCACAGCTAACCTGCCGATGATGGACGTGACACCTCTCTCAGGTCGCGTGAAGCAGGGGGTGGCCATATGGTGCGCGTTCACCCCTCGCCTGTGACACGCCTCCGCCTGTCATGGCCTGGGTTTGTGTGGTTCAGTCCTGAAAGATGAACAAAAAAGCCAAAGCATAAAATCCTCCGGAGAAAGCCAAATGGCGAAATAATGGCTTTCCCCAAAATATTGGTCACTGGTACAGTAACCATCAAACCATTGTGATTCACCACGAAGCAAGCATCAGTATTCCTACGGCGTTCACGCCCCACATATTCCCTACCCACTGCAAATCTATTACTGAATAGATTTTTTGCATCTTCGCCCCCGATGCAGTCTAACGTACACAAAATGGTTATAGTGGGCTCAGGTGAGGCTGCAATTCACAGCTAGTAAGATTGGCAAGAGAAGTTACTAATTCCTTTCGCAGGCCCTGCTGGTCACACAGCGGCAATTTATGCTGCTCGTGCCAATTTGCAGCCCGTCATGTACGAAGGATGGATGGCTGGTGGTGTGGCCGCTGGTGGCCAACTTACCACTACCACCGACGTTGAGAACTTCCCCGGATTCCCTGAGGGTGTGGGCGGTATTGATCTCACTGACAACATGCGGAAGCAGTCTGAGCGCTTCGGCACACAGATCATATCCAAGACTATCTCCAAAGCTGTACGCTCGCTTGGCATACAAGAGTTAACGCCATGCCTAACAGACAACCGGTTCTAGGACCTGTCGTCTCGCCCCTTCAAGCTGTGGATTGAAGGTGACGAGAACGGTGAGCCCGAAGCTCTGGCGCACAGCCTCATCATCGCCACGGGCGCTACGGCTCGTCGCCTTGCCGTTCCTGGTGCGCCTCCTCCTCTCCCAGCCCCCCCCCCCAAGAACCATAAAAAAACCCTATTTTCCGTGTAGTTCATCTTACCATTCCTCCGCATGCACTGCAGGCGAGGACACCTTCTGGCAGAAAGGCGTGTCGGCATGCGCGGTGTGTGACGGCGCCCTGCCTCTCTTCCGCAACAAGCCCCTCGCCGTTGTCGGTGGAGGCGACAGGTACAGTCTGTGCCAACCTACGGAGAAAAACTCTCGTTTCTGTATTTACTTTTTTCTCATCATTATCATCGTCACCATTATTCCTAAATATGTTATTATAGTTTCTATGATAAAACTTCTCTCATACATTTGCGTATAGTGCTTGTGAGGAGGCTTCGTGGCTGTCCAAGTTCGGTTCGAAGGTGTACCTCATCCACAGACGAGACGAGCTGCGGGCCTCCAAGATCATGGCCCAGCGTGCCCTGTCCAACCCCAAGATCGAGCCCGTATGGAACAGCACGGTGGAGGAAATCTACGGCGAGAAGACTGTGACCGGTCTCAAGATCAAGAATGTGACCACCGGTGAGATCACTGATCTGCCCGTCAACGGCCTCTTCTGGGCTATTGGTACAAATTCGCTCCCTCAAACAAAGGGTTCTGAAAGCTCACTCGCCGTCCACCCTTTCTATCCCACTTAGGTCATGTGCCGAACACACAGTTCCTCAATGGCCAGGTGGAGACGGATGCTGAGGGTTACATAAAGACTGTTCCCGGCAGCACAAAGACCAGCGTGGAGGGCGTGTTCGCCGCGGGTGATGTGCAGGACAAGCGCTACCGACAAGCCGTCACCGCTGCAGGCACGGGGTGCATGGCTGCTCTGGATGCTGAGCACTGGCTCTCCGCTCACTTGTAACTCTGGTTTTTGGGCAAATTTATTTCGGAAAAGAACAAAAAACAAACAAAAAAACCACCACTTGTTCACTCTGCTGTCATCGCCGCTGAACGGAATAGGTCGCGCTGCCGAGCAGGGTGTCCTGTAATAGTTGTTCCGATATCTCTATCTTCGCCGCATTGGGGCCTTGCGCCACTTGTTGCTTAATCATCTCGTAGAGCGTTGGTGGCCGGACCGAAGCCAGAGCGTAGCCTGATGCACAGCAAGGTGAGGAGTCAGGACGCAAGCAAGGCCTTCTTCGGCCAAGGACACATACCGTTGATGGCTTGAAACTCAAAGCCGTCAAGAAGGGACTTGTCCGGCGTTGGGTCGCTGCGATCCTTCAGGTGACTTACCACCTCCTCGCAAGTCCATTCGACGACGGGCTTGCCTGAAGAGAGGAAAGTAAGCGACAAGCCGAAGTGATCAGGACTTCCGCGCACGGACTGCACCTGGAGGAGCAGTGGCGAGGAAACGAAAGTTGTATGGAATAAAAGTGCGGCTTACGGCCGTTGAGATCCTGGACCCTTTAATCACAAGTGGGGTGCCTCTTCGCATCTGTAATTTCTTCCTGACGAAAAGGAGAAAAGGAAAGAAAAGAGAAAACTTTAGCTTGATTCCCTGAACGACGGACGGGGATGCTTTTCCCTTTATATTCTCATTGTAAGTCCGACATAAGGTGTCTTCTTGCCTTCCTGCATTCATTTACGTTGCAAGCCATGCAAAAGGAAGACAACTACCATTTGATCAAGTTCCCCCGTACTCGCCATATTTTTGATGCCGGTGGTGGTGTCGGCCGGGACGGTACCAACCGCTCACATCTCTTTTGCAAGCGGACGGGAAGCTAAACATTGCGTGAAGACCTTGTAATGTCAAAAGACGAGGTACAGGTCTGGTACGGGAGTGTGGTAAGCGTCGAAGAAAAGGTGCGTAAAAAGTATTTTATTTAGCTATTAATTTATTGAAATTATTAATAGCTAAATAATTAACCATAGGTGGACGGAAGCAACCTGGGTATCAGCATTACTCCCGACCATAAACTTCTTTTCCAGAACCGTTCTCACTACGTAAACACGGAAACACAGGCCCAGGTAATTTTCCTCTTTGTTTTTCGTTTTACTTACTTTAATTGTTTTTGATACGAAGAACAACAGCCTATTAGTAGAAACAGCATATATATTATATTATTAATATTATTATTATTATTATTATTATTATTATTATTATTATTATTATTATTATGATGCTGATCGCATGACACAGTGGCGGCAACTGGAGAGTTGGGCCAGCTCACATCCTGGGCTGTATCAGGTCCTCACCCCTGATCGTATCCTCTTTGGCGAGTGGTAAACCCCTGCCTAGCCCTGCATAAATGAGAATCAACTGAAAGAATGCTCTATTCCAGGATGTACGCTCGCCATTCCATTCACTACACCCACTTGCCAGACCTGTTCCTCGCTTTTGACATTTATGACAAGAAACAGGGTAACAAAAAAAAAACAAAACAAAAAAAAATGCTATCCCGACCGTCAAGACGCGCAAGCGGATTGGGTGGGTGTTTATTGATTCGCTTGCTTTGTATGTGCTTAGGTCGGTTTTTAAGTCGTCGTGCCCGAGACGCGCTGCTTGAGGGCACCGGCATCCACACCGTCCCGCTGTTAAAGAACGGCAAGCTGACGCGTTCAGACTATGAAGAGCTTCTTAACAGCCAATCTGCATTCTACGACGGCCATGTTGAAGGCATCTACGTGCGAATAGATGAGGTGATGTCAACCGGCCGCCTTTACGGGGACATAAGAGCTCAAAGGATCTGAAATTGTGCAAAATTTTTCCCAACTTCAGGACGACAATGTGGGGAACGACCTGGCCTGGATTGGGGCGGACTACGGAGAATCGTCAGCAGGCAAGGGAAAGGGTGCGCGAGGAGGCAAGGCTGGTCGCGCTCGTGGTGGGGCCGCCAAGAGCCGACCTGCTCCGTCCGCGAGTGCGGCGTCTGGTGATCAGGATTCCGAGGGTGAGGAGAGGTTCAGCTACCTGATCCAGCGAGCCAAGATTGTAAGGGCTGATTTCCTGCCACTGGAGGATCCTGATGTGACACACTGGTCGAGGCAGATGTTGGTCAAGAATATAGTACGCTATGGTTAGTGCTGCCTGTGCTCTTTTTTCTTTTTTCGCGTGGTTTTGGTTTTCTCGCTGGAGCCCAATTTCTGGTGGTACAACAGTATTGGTGTAGAAGATGATGGGCTTTGGCGAAATACCACTGTTAGGTCTCCATACTCTACGAAGCTGTTGATCCCTCTGTCTTTTTTCTTTAAATTCTCAAAAGAAAAAATCATGGGGAAAAGGGAAGAAAAGGTGATATTTATTTTCAGCGATTTAAACGTTGGATGTATCGATTGAAGGTGGAAGTGTTCGGACAGAACAGACTTCCTACGAGCATTGCATACGAGCACCGACAGAGGATCATGGAACTCACTCAGGAAACAAATAGTGATGGAGAGTGCGATGCGAAAGAAAATGGCAAGGCCTCCTACCGTGATGTGCTCAGGCGAAGCAGATCCGAGAAGGAGAAAATGCCTGATGAAGTTGGCCCTGAGGCCGAACCAAGAAGCGCAGACGCAGCAGAAGAAGAGGTCGTGCGAGTAGCGGTTGGCAATCCCTTTATCGAAGTGATCAAGGGTGTGGTGCACCTCTACAAGGACTCCAACGTTACCACAGTGGCCAAGCGAGGCCAGCTGCCAGTACCGCCCAGTGCAGAATTATTCTTGTCTTTACCCGTTTCATTCATTCTTCCTTCGCTCTTTGCCAGCCGCAATGGACGCTCATAGTGGCGGTGCTGGCTGTGCCCTCGTGGATGACTGTGGCAGACTTTTGCCAGTTCGTGGCGCCCTACCAGAAGCTCATCACGCGCATGCGAGTTGTTACCTACTTGTATGTAGCTTTGTCGTTAACCGCTTTCCATTCCATTTCATTTCATTGTCACCTGGCTTTGCTTCCCCTTATAAACGACAATGACAATGATGTGTAATCAGTGCAATAATTTACACCTATCATCTTCTCCCCAATATAGAGAGAAGGTAGCGGGTCGCTACGCGGTGCTGTTGGAGTTCAGGCAGCAGCCCATGGCCGACCAGTTCTACCTCGAATACAACGGCAAAGCGTTCAATTCTATGGAGGTGCGTATCCCCCCCTTCACCCAATGCGCCAGCGTCGATTGTCCGCTGTGGATCCCTCCATTCATCCATTCGAATCTCCTGTCACATATATATCTGGCCTGCCGATCAGGCGGAGGAATGTCGCGTCGGATTCGTCCGATCCGTTGAGTTCGTGGACGGGTCGTGCATGGAGCCCGTGATGCCCCCATGCGGCACCAACGAACTCCCCACCTGCCCCGTTTGTCTCGGTACGTTCGTGTTTTTTTTTTTTTNTTTTGGTTTGACTTTATTTTATTATGTCGGCGGTTAGGGTTAGGTTTCTATCATTCTTATTAGATGAGAACCATAAATACATAAATTAATAAATAAATGGATCGTTAACACTCGATTAGGGGGTAACACTCGTTTTCTGCGCAGATCGGTTGGATACGAGCGTGACGGGCATCTTGACCACGCTGTGCAACCATACGTTCCACTGTTTGTGTCTCTCCAAGTGGAGGGACGCGAGCTGCCCCGTGTGCCGACACTGCCAGGTAAGCGATCACCGCACGGAGAGAGATGAGAGATGGGTGAGACTGACAGGGGGCGGGATTGGGGGTGGCTTGCGCTAGGATTCCGTGCACTCCTCGGAATGTAGCGTATGCGGAAAGACGGAGTCGCTGTGGATTTGCCTGATTTGTGGACACATTGGGTGTGGCAGGTTCGCAGGCCTCTATTTTCAATTCACCTTATATGTCTGTGTGTTGTGTGTTGTGTGTGTGAATATCATTCTATTTAACAATGACCATACACTACATTTCTTCTCCTGTATGTAACAGGTACACAGGGGGTCACGCCAACAACCATTGGATGGAAACGCAGCACACCTACGCTCTCGACTTAGAAACTCAACGCGTGTGGGACTACGCGGGCGACAAGTAAGCATCATGCTTACCCTCCTTTCATTCCCCGCCGAAGCCACGCAAAGCTAAACGTCTGTCCTTTCCTTTCCTTTCCTTTCCTTTCCTTTCCTTTCCTTTCCTTTCCTTTCCTTTCCTTTCCTTTCCCCTTTACCAGCTACGTGCATAGATTGATACAGAGCAAGGCGGACGGCAAGCTAGTGGAGCTTCCCGGACCCGAGTCCCAGATCGACGACGAGATCAAGGAGGGCATACTCGAGGTACCTCCTCTTCTCCTCCTCCATCACGTTCGGCATCTTGCCTCGCGTCAGCTTCCTCACGTTCTCGCCGTGCACCCACCTATGCACCACCAGAGTAAGCGAACGGCCGTGGCGATGGAGTACACGTACCTGCTCACCTCCCAGCTGGAGTCGCAGCGCCAGTTTTGGGAACACCAGATGCAGGTCTCATACCTAAACTCACCTGTATTGTTGTGGTGATGTTGATTGAGGAGAGGAGAGGAGAATCGTTGTTATCTTCTAATCACGTCATTGGATGCATCTTTATTAGATGCTGGAAAGTGAGAAGGATGACAAGATTAACCACCTCGAGATGGAGCTGAAGAGAGAGAAGGAGGAAAAGCAGGGAATCATCGCCTCCCTAAACGATATGCAGCACACCTATGATAAGTCCAAAAAGAAGGTCACCCAGCTGGAGAAGAAAATCAATCAATATCAGCGTGACCTTAAGGAACTCCGCCAGGTATGCAATGCTTCGCCGACAAAATCTCACCACCGTACTTGCACTCATGCAGTAGTGCGTGTGCATGTGCGTGTGTGATCCTTGTGCAGGCGAATGAGGCTCTGAAACTCAATCAGAACGATTGGCGAGAACAGGTCCAGAAGGCCGAGGAGAGGTTCAAGACCCACAGCGCGGCCACGGATGCTCGCGTTAAGGAGCTTGAAGTGAGTCACTCACCCGCCCATGTTCATCTGACGACTCTTCTCCGTGACGTGAGAGCTAATTGCATGCATCTGAAATTTCCCCCACAATACGTGTAGGAGCAAGTGCGAGATCTCATGTTCTTCATAGACGCCAAGAATAAGATCGAAGACTCGGCTGAGGTGCGTTGCCTGAGTTTAGCCCGTTGACTTTCTTCTTCATGATCCACCTGAAGGTTGACCTTGCGTCTTCTGCGGAAATCACAGGAGTTGAAAGAGGGATCTCTGGTCATTACGGAAAAGCCCTCCCCCACCCGAAGAGGTGCTCGTGGCAGGAACAGAGGCAAATAATGTTGGTAGAAATTCCAAGGTCCAAGATACTGCGATTTCTTGGGAGGAAAGAAAGCCCCCTTGTTAATATGCCACACTTCAATGTCGTCCCAATCCAGACTGGCGGAGTTACAGAGAATAATGCTATTTTTCCAGTGTTTTTTTCTGTTTTTTCTGTTTTATTTTGTGTGTGTGTGTGTGTGTGGTACTATGGCAAGCGTGTGGGACGAGTACGAGTTGCCACAAGCACCCGCTGCGCTCCGACTACGAGTTAAGCAGATTCCGGGAAGCGGGACCACTGGCGGAATTGTATGGAACGCTGCTAAAGTTCTTATTCAGGTATGCGTAGTGAACTTAATCTCTCACCGCCTTTGATTGATTGATTTGATTTGATTTAATTACTTCCGTTGAAACCATAAATGTTCCTTTCATTTTCTTTTTCTTTTTCAAGTAGCTGCTTGGTGCTGAGGGCGGTATTCAAGTACGAGGGCGCAAGGTGATGGACTTAGGGAGTGGCACTGGCCTGCTCGGTCTCGCATGTGCAGCCCTCGGTGCCAGTCGTGTGGTATTAACAGATGTTCCGCAGCAACTTGAATTACTTCGGTACTGCTTTTTAAATGACCATTTTTACAAACTTACCTGCCAACAATCCCAGAATTACAAAAAAAAAAGTATTTTCCAAAATATACAAATAACCGGAAATTACTACTGTAAATCGTAGCTTAGATCCAGTTTGTTGTTGCAAGTTGTTTACTACTTCTTTCTTTAGTTCTACTTCTTTCCCGCACATGGGATTTGTCCATAAGGCTCATGGATTGCGTTTTCTCCATTAATATGTGGAACGGATAGGGACAATGTGGCTCTCAACGCCAGCGTCTGGAGCGACGACTGGGTGACGCCCGACGTGCAGGCGCTTCAATGGGGCGGCGAGGTTGAGCATCTGCGGCCGCCATTCGACCTTGTGCTGTGCAGCGATCTCGTATTCTGCGCTCACAATGCTGGTTGCCTTCCAGCGCTTCTCCACACAATCCTCTCGCTAAGCAAGGTACTTCCCTTTCTTTCGTGTGTCTCCTCCGCCAGCAGCTCATGTGGTGATGGCAGGAGGACACTGTGGCCGTTGTCGCCTTCCAGGAGCGTCTCGGGTGGATCGAGTCACGGTTTATGGCGGATGTGAAGCGATACTTCAGAACGTGCCGAGAGCTGAACATTAGCGAAGCCGCCCTCCGAAAAGCAACCGCGCGGGAGGGAGAGGAGGAGTTTGAGGGGATGAGTTCGATGTTCCACGAAGACATTGGGATGCACGTTTACATTCTCTCCGAAAAGCTGGATGTGCTACCGGAAGGCAAGCCGCAATAACAGATATCGGATGTTTACATAAAGCTTCCCGTATCTATGAGGACGAGCCACACAGGAGCTTTCCCGTCTAACCTTAAAGAGGCCGTTTCGGGTACGTCGTTTTCTATCAATTGTTTTATTTCGGTTCTCAATCTCGTGCGCCTGCGAGCCAGTGCCCGTTGCCCGAGTAGGAGGTTCCTGAGCCAGAGATACTGTAGTTGGATATGGCTGAACAACGGATTCGACGGATAAACCATCCCCCGAGGTTACATGTTGTCCTGTTTCGTCGCCCGGTAATGAGGATAAACCAATCACTTGGTGCGTTCAGTAGAAGCTGGACTCTGGCGCCTTGCCCTCTGATTTACCTCTGGAGAGTCAGATGCTGTCTCCCATGATGGGTCTGACTGACCAATGGCGCAACAATCGCTACAAAAGATGAAGAGTTGAAGATGTTCATTGGAACACAGAGCATCTATCACAAGCTTGGGCTCACATGAACAGCACTTCTCGATTATGGACTACATCTGGATGGCTGGTACCAGGCTTGCTCTTCCAACGACCTGCCCAAGTCACCATTTGTGCAATCGCACATTGTGGGCGAGTCTCTCTTTGAAAGGATGAGGTGTAGAATTTTTCGCAGGACATTCCACAAGCGGCCTCACTTGGCTTTTAGCGAAATGGAGCAGGTGTCGTGATTTGCCTCAATTTACCTCATCGCTTCCATCAGCTCTGCGCTCCAGGGTCTCAGTGAGACCACTCATCTCATGTGAGTGGGGTTGTGTGCGGAGATCCAACCCCTTGCAGTTCCTCCTCTCATGCTCAATATAAATAATGTTTGCTTTTAATTCTCTTGCAGGCACAAAAAGGGGCGAAGAAGAAAGCAACCAAGCAGGGCTAGTGAGTGATAATCCTCATGCCACCGTACTTGGCGATCTTCTCCGGAAAGTTTTCACCGGGACAGGCGATGAACATGAAGTTCTGTGGCACGTGAAGCTTGTCGGCAAGCGTACGCACCACTCGCGGCGTGAAGCCCTCTGCGTGCACGGTCACCTAAGCACGCGCAAACAAACAAGTCAACAAATGGTTAAACTGAAAACTGTTTTTTGATTTTTTTTTTTTTTTTATAAAAAAAAACGATGGCGGGTTGCGGGTACGAGATCGATCCTGAGCTTGGGGTACATCTCATCCAGGATCTCGACATGATGGACGAGCCTTGGGGGGATCTCCTCCTCGGTCCGGTACACGTGGCAGATCTTCATTCGCTCAGTGAGCTCGTTCTCGCGCACGTAGAGCACGGCCTTGTTGAGCAACTCGAGGTCGTCTGACTTGGCGAAGAAGACCACATGCTGCTTGTTGATCTTCCGCACTGCACAGGAAACGCGCAATTTATTAGAAATAAAATTTGAAAAATTGAGGGAAAAAGGAAAAACGAGTGCAGTTGGTCGTCTTCTCTTTTCTCCCTGCCCTTCTTCGCATCCCCCCCCCCCTCCCTCTACATCTACAAAGCGTAGGCGATACCTTGCGCGCGTATCCACTTGCCGATGTAGCGGTCGAGGAAGGTGTTGGCGAGGAAGTAGAGGACGATCTTCAGGACGCGCGTGCGAGTGAACATCACCAACACGATCGACAGCGTGACCGAGAAGTAGATGGCGAAGTATTTGATGTTGTCGGGATTGTAGACCACGTTGCCCACCCAACCTTTTGAGAGTCGACATGAATATCAAACCCGTCAACAACACGGACGCCTTACTCTTTAGTGTAGCGTATCTCTCTCTGCTCTCTCTCTCTCTCTCTCTCTCTCTCTCTCTCTCTCTCTCTCTGCTCTCTCT
>CDFF01072055.1:14867-59411 GCA_000826265.1 Acanthamoeba culbertsoni
GAGAGGAGAGGAGAGGAGAGGGGGAGGCGGGATGGCGTTACTCCGCCGACTTCGGCGAGGACGTAGTTGCTGTTCTGAATGATCACCGGGATGGGCACGACGCCCAGCGAAAGCAGGCCCAGCAGCGGGTTGAAGATCGCCACGGTGAACCACATGTTGCGGAGAGTCTAAACACACACACACACACACACACACACACACACACAAAAAGGCAACACGCGCGCGCGCGCGTTCAGGAAACTTCTATGTCCCGGTGGTGGGGAAGAAGACGAGGAGGAGTCCTCACCTTGGGGAAGACGCCGTCCTTCTGCTCCTCGATGTAGTTGGCAGAGGTCTCGAAGCCCGTAACGCCGAGCAGGCCGGAGCAGTAGCCGAAGTAGATGTCCGAGGCCACGTCGCGAATGGGCGGCGTGCTCCAGTTGTCCACCAGCGTCGACCAATCCTGTGCCCGGAGTCAGTGAATTTTCTCCCTCCGTTCCGTCTGTGCCCTTTACTTTTCTGTCGACATGTGTTAAACGGGTACGCGTGGAGGTGTACCTGGGCCATGTAGGCGAAGGCGGTGGCGCAGAGGAGGGTGAGGGCGAAGAGGTGGAGGATGAAGATGGCCAACGCCACGTTCGCCGACTCGGAAAGACCCAACAGGTTGAGGAGGGCGAAGATGCCCAGGATGATGATCGTGCCCCAATACACCGAGAAGCCGTCGTACAGGCCTGCACACATGCATCGGAGCAGGTCAGACCAGATCAGGCCACACACACACACACACACACACATACACACACGCAGCGACCTGGAAGGAAGGGGAGGGAGGGAGCCAAGAAGAGAGGAACGCCGACGCGTACCGTAGGCAAAGTAGGACATGGCGGATTGGGCCGACACCACGGCGGTGGCAGTGTACGAAAGCATGGTGAGACACGCGGCCACGGAGCCAATCAACTTGGTCGTTGTGTTGAGAAGACACGTATACGATCCGCCATTCATAGGCAGCGCGCTGCCCACTTCCGTGTACACGCCTTTTGATGGGATTTTTGGGGGGGGGCAGTAAACTCAGTATTTTTCAGAGGAGAATCGATTATTGTTCACGGAAGGAATTTCTGGGAAACGAAATACGGAAAGCCCGAAAAGGGGGCGGGGGAAAATCGCCAATAGGATGACACGACGGGATCGCGTACCTCGGAAGAGGTAGAGGACGATTGCGACCAGGAGAAGAGAGATAGGCGCGAACTTGCCGCCAGCTATGGTGGCGATACCAGCCACGTAGAGGCAGGAGGAAGTGATATCGTTACCGGCAATTGAGGTCGCTCGCCATTGACCTGCAGCGTTCGCGCAGAGAGGATCGGTTATCAGTTAGCGATGAATAGACATCTGTATCCAGTAACTGAAGTCTTTCGTTTTGTTTTCCATGTTTGAATAATAATAATAATAATAATAATAATAATAATCGCGACTATGCAAAAAACTAAAGGCAAAAGCAAAACAGGTCAAAGAGAATACCTAGCTTGTGGGCTTCAATCTTTTCCTCTTCTGTCATTTTCTTTTTCTTGGGCCAGAAGGGGATCTTGGACAGGAAGCCACCCGATTCGTCCTCCTAAAGGTAATATCCTCAGCATATACTGTTGTATGAGGTGTTGGAGGTACACGTACTTCGAGCTCCATGGGTGGTGCAGGAGGCACCTCAATTTCTTTCCAATCTCCCTTGTATTGCATTTCCGGCATTCCAAGGATGGATGTGGTTCGCTCTGTGGTTCATGTAAACCTCTGTCCGATGTGAACTTAATTCTACTTACCTCGGTGTTCATCGTCAGCCATCAGTTTCTTCTTGCGAGGAGGCTTGCCACCCGTGAGAAGGCTGTGCAAAGCGGTGGTTTCGTCGCGAAAATCGGAGAATGAAGCCTCTACATCTGCGTCACTTGAATAAAGCAGAGCTGGAGACCCCACCCGGAATTCAGCACCATTGACTGAGTAGTCCGGGGTGGACGAAGACGAGCGACTCATCCTCAAGGGAGAACAAGAACAAAGAAAACAGCAAAATTCATTTATTAACTAAGGAACTGGCGGAAGAAAACCCAGTACTCCGCATTTTCCTGTGTGTCGACAGTGGCAAAACAGTAACCCTGCTCTTCGCGGTCCCCGACAACTCTCCCGACCGCGGGAGCAGGAAATCCTGTACATTTGTAGTCGCCCTGCACGAAACCCAGTGGAATGAAAGAATGTGTATCATGCTTGAGGGGAATCATGCGGCAAGAAAATTGTGGGATGGGTTGCAGGAAAATTTCACGATAAATGTCTTCCGCCCACCGAAGCTTCTTTTTTCTTTGTTCTCCGCTCTGCTGTCAGATTTGTGAGGCCGCATCTGTTCTCCATTGATTAGAAGAGCCCCTGGTGGTTATTTCGTTCTACTCGAGAAAATCTCAAGCTAGTTACATCTGTTTTCGAGAATCGTTGGAGAATGGTGCTATACAACTTCAAGCAAATCCAGGTCGTGCCCACGGGCCAGGATTTCATCGACATCGCGCTCTCTAAGACGCAGCGGAAGACACCTACGGTGATCCACAAACATTATGCGATCGCTAGAATTCGGCAGTTCTACATGAAGAAGGTGAAGTACACCCAGCAGACCTACCATGATCGTCTGACTCAGATACTTGAGGATTTTCCTGTGCTGGATGTACGTTACATCGCCCTATCTCCGATGTAATTGACACCTCCGAAGCATGACCACTTTGTTAACGGAATTTTGTTTTTAGGACATCCACCCCTTCTATGCCGACTTAATCAACGTTCTTTATGATAGAGATCACTACAAGCTGGCCCTTGGTCAGCTCAACATCGCCCGCCACCTCATCGACAACTTGGCCAAGGATTACGTCCGCCTTTTGAAGTTCGGCGATTCTCTTTACCGATGCAAGCAACTCAAGAGGGCAGCTCTCGGACGGTAAGAGCAGCAGTCGCATAAGTCACTTTTTCCTCATTGATTTTAACCTGTCAAACTATGTAGTATGTGCACCCTCATGAAGAAGCAGGGTCCCTCTCTTGCTTATCTCGAACAGGTGCGGCAACATTTGGCCCGTCTCCCTTCAATCGACCCCAATACCAGGTAATTCCAATCGTTTGGGATTTTGCCTATGGATGCTCACCTCCCAACCTTAGGAGTATGATCCTCTGCGGCTATCCCAACGTGGGCAAGTCGTCTTTCATGAACAAACTCACTCGCGCCGATGTCGACGTGCAGCCTTATGCCTTCACCACCAAGTCTCTTTTCGTGGGTCACACCGACTACGAATATATGCGCTTTCAGGTGTGCCCCCCCTTGCAATTTTTTCCTCTCTCTCTCTCTCTCTCTTTTTTTTGGACCATTGACCAACATAAAATGGGATTACAGGTGTTGGATACACCCGGTATTCTTGATCACCCTCTTGAGGACCGTAACACGATTGAGATGCTTTCGATCACCGCATTGGCGCATTTGAGGGCTGCCATCATCTTCGTCATCGATATCTCTGAGCAGTGCAGCTATTCGATCGAGGACCAGGTCAAGCTCTTCAACTCGATCAAACCCCTTTTCACCAACAAGCCCCTCGTGATCGCCCTGAACAAGATCGATGTCGTCACTCTCGACAATCTGCGCGAGGACGCCAAGGCTCTCCTTCGTGAGCTCGAGACGCAGAACAACGTCTTCCTCATTCCCATGTCGACCCTCACCGAGGAGGGCGTCATGAATGTCAAGGATTTCGTACGATTTCTTGGCACACTCTCTCACTTTTGATGGATCAAAGGAAGCTGTAATACTTAAAGGGTGTGTGATGTACAGGCGTGCAAGAAGCTACTGGAGCAGCGCCTTGACCAGAAGCTGGCTACCGTGAAGCAGGATGACGTCCTGCGCAGACTCCACGTCGCGGTGCCCCAGCCCAGAGACACTAGGCAGAGGCGGCCAGTCATCCCCACGTCCGTGGTCCAGAAGCGCCAGCAGAAGAAGGAGGGCGCGGAGGAAATGGAGCGCGAAGTGACTTCCAACGCGGTGGACCTCGTTCACAAGAACAGGTGGCTCCTTGCCGAAACCGACCCCGACTGGGACCCCACCGTCTTCGGCCCCGATCTGAGGAGTGCGTTATCGCAAATCTAGCGCAATCAAAGGTTCAATCAAGGCTGACTGGGTTTATGCTCATGGTACCCATTACTGCAGACCAATTCATGCTGGCCAACGATGAATGGAAGTTCGACAGTATTCCCGAGATTATCAACGGCATGAACGTGTTCGACTATATTGACCCTGACATCTTGGTCAAGCTCCGACAACTCGAGCGAGAAGAGGAGGAGCGAGAGGAGAGCGAGGCGGCTGAAATGGAAGACGAGAAGCCCTTCCGTCTCACCGACGAAGAGATCAGCCTGCTCAAGGAGATGAGGAATAAGGACGCCCTGACCCGCATGGAGCACGCCCTCAAGACCAGCAAATCCAGACCTACTCTGCCTCAAGCCGCCAGGACCGGAAGGGTACCGTAATTAGTGTGTTGTTGCCACCAACGACGACGAGTTCTGACCATCCCACATCTTTGTGACCGCAATAGTTGCAAGTGGGAGCCTTCGAGGATCATTTGAAGGATATGGGCATTGACCCGAGCGCCGCAGTTGAGCGGGCCCGCAGCAGGAGCCGAGGCAGGAAGCGTTCGCGCTCCGAGAGCCCAAGCGCCCTGGCGAGATCCAAGTCGCGCCAGAGGAGCAAGACGCCGCAGGAGGAGGGTCTCCGAGACAAACGACAAAAGCTGGAGGTAGAGATGAAGGCCAAGAAGGCCCAGAGGAAGATGAACAAGGACGGACGAAAGGGAGAGTCCGACAGACATGTGTACGACCTCAAACCCAAGCACCTCTACACCGGCAAGCGCGGCGTTGGCAAGACCGAGAGGAGGTAGAGAGGCATGCCAGTTTGCGGGTTTCTTTTTATTGAAATAACTTCATTTCCCGAATTTTTTCAAATTGAATTTCTTCGTAGAACTTATGAAAGTCGAGAAACAACTTAGAAGTAGTAAAGTGCAACTCCGCCTCATCATAACACTTAACCACCGGTCTGTCCATCCAATCCACTCCAATTTCTAGCAATCTACAAAAATGATGAAAACGGCACGACAACCAGTCGTTGGTGGGCCGCCGCAGCAGTCTCTAGCCCAAATTAATGGAACCTTAGAACAGTACTCAAAGCTTGTACAAGCTGCTATAGCAGGTCTTTCTAGGGTAGGTGACCAGTGTGTTTACAAGAGCTTATTGAGTCAATTAAGTTCCCTAACATCTCCGGCTCAGGGAGATCATCGCGGATACAACTTTGTTATTCAAAACATGTGCCCTGGACTTCGTAGTACGGAAAACATCGACCGACCACTCAGCATTTCTCTAGTTTGGTTACAGGCTTTAACACAAGTGTGTATCTTGCCGCTGTTACCAGCTCTATTCAATCGCTAACGCTTTCCCTCCAGTCCGCATCACTTATCAAGCCTCAGAATTGTGAGTCTTTACTCAATGTATTGTATGGTTTCGACTGGGCAGCGGATATGGTAAGGAGTTCCATCTCCAGTGCCCTTCCTTTGTTCTCATTGACGCGCTTTCTCTCTGTAGGAAGTTGTATCGGCGTACATAAATCTCTTACTCAATCTTATCACTTCGGACGTGAGCCACATCGCGCCTTCCTTCCAAATGCTGGTCCGAAATTTTCTCCCCCGAAAGAACCAAAACACCTTAGGTATGTGCTCTTCCACCCCCTCCCCAATCTTATAAGCCCTGCATCTATCTCGCCTTGAGGTGGAAGTTTGTAGTGAGCGCTGGTTCTAGTTTTTAGCACTCTCTATCTCCATTCGCTGTTTTCTGTTGCGTGCGCAGTTCCGCCGAGAGGTCATAGAGCTTTTTCTGATGAAGATGATGATGGTCAGACGCTACCCGCCACTAGCCATTGCGCAACGTTGCTTTGACGACGAAGGAAGTCGAGCGCCGTTTCATGGCCTCTTCCTTCTGCGTTGATGTCACTGCAAGTTTGCAGTGCAAGGCAGTGAGCTGTGGTCAGCAGTTGCCCGTGTTGGGACATCACACATACACCTTGGTTTCCCTCAACAAGTGGGGTGAAGAAGGAGTGACACACCTTCACGTCACGATGGGCCACCCCCGTTATCTGCGCGAAAGGCGGATCAAAGGAAGTAGCGCGAGCGAAACCTCTCCGCCGAATTACATATGTACTCCCTCCTGTCGACACCGCCGGCGTACTCCCCCCCCTCGGGGGACGGACGGCGCGCGATGGCGGCGCTGGGTGCATTTGTTCCCCGCAGCAGAGTCAGCAGTCGGTGATGCGATCCGACTCTGCGGGCGGAATAAACAGTTCGATTCTTTGCACGGAAGGCAACCGGCGGGTGCGTAGGGGGAGCGGCGCGACCAAAAGCACACGTCGCTCTCGCCGCATCTGCCGCGCTCGCCTCCGACGACCAACCCAACTTTACTTTGCCACATTTGAGCTCCTCCTTCCCCTCCTCCTCTAGTCGCCTAGAAGCCAGGGCTTCGTTTGATGGACCCCCAAATCCTCTAAAACTCAACTCAATCTCTCGCCGAAGAAGAAAGGCCTCCGAGAGGGAAGCACACGCACACACACATACACAGCCAAAGATCTTTCAAATCATCTCAAAGCGCGAGCCCCACTTTGATGGAGGCCACAACCCCGCCTTGCCCTGTATGTCGAATTGGGTGGTGGGTGTGAGGGTGAAGTGAGTTAAGGGTAACTTGGTTTGGTTTTGGCAAATTGCAGGCGCTCGCCTTCCCCCTTCCTCGCTTCTGTTCCCTATACCACACTTTTCTGCCTTGCCTCCGCTCACGATTCCTGCTTTCAACACACACACACACACAGAAAACGAGAAGTACGATATGGTGGTCACGGAACGGATTGCCAAACACATCCACCAAACCATCGCTCGCGTGTTGGTACGTGACGGTCTTACTCTCCTCCTTTCCCCCTCTCCTCCTTCTGCTCCCCCACTTGTCTTTGCGGGGGTGATGACTTCTCAAGCACATCACGAAGAACCACGTATGCGTACACGTTGGTGATGAAGGAATTCTAAGATGAACGTCTGATTTTATTTTTCTTTTCTATTTTTTTCCGCTTTCGCGGCCACACACGACGCGTGGCGCCACATTTACGCCGTGACTAACGTTTGTTTGTTTGTTTGTTTGTTTGTTTGTTTGTTTGTTTGTTTGTTTGTGCCTTGCATAGGGTCTTGTGCCCAGCAGCACGTCGGTCCTGTTGGACATCCTCGAGCACAACTTCCCACACAAGCGTCTCGACGTGGAGACCCACCGGTGCTACCTTTCCAACATCCTCCAAGTCGCGACATACTGCGACGTGCTCAAGTCATCGCTCCTCGGACTCGCCATCAAGAACATTCTCCAAATTGACGTAAGCTGACCGATCCGTTGTGAGGACGCGTCTCTGGGCGACTGACTGACTCCTAACCCTTCCTTCCTTCCCAATCTCTTTCGTGTGAAAACAGGTCGAGATTAAAGTCGAAGTGTTGGAAGAGGAGGACGAAGACGAAATATTCGATATGGAGATGACCGAGCACGCGGCGGACATGGCCACCAAGCTCGACGCGCTGATGGACATCCTCTTCACCTTCATCGCCAGCGAGACGCGACAGAGCGATAAGCACCGGGAGCAAATGTTCTTCATTCTCATGCAGCTGTTCGACACCTTCATCCTCAAGACGCACAAGTCGAAATACGTCCAGTTCCTGCTCTTCTATGTCTGCGCCATGCATCCCGCCTTCACACAGGTATCGTGTCGATTTATCTATCCATAATCGGAGATGCATGCCTACCTCATCACCATCCCCCCCCCTGTGTGTGTGTGTGTGTGCGTACGTGCACGCAGGCCTTCGTGCGATACCTGCTGGAGAAAGTGATGGACGTGAGCAACCACCCTCTCACGCGAAGCACCTGCGCCGCCTATCTCGGCTCGTTCCTCGCGCGGTCCACTCTCGTCTCCACGGTGCTCGTGCAGGAGTCGTTACAGAGTACGCCTCTCCTCTCTCCTCTCCCTCTCCTCCCCTTCCCCCCTCTCCCCAAAGCATGCTCGGAAGCAGCGGGATCGAGCGGTAAAAGGGCGCACACTAAGCAGCCGGTCGTCTCCCTGTCTCTTTCGTGCGCAGTCTTGAGCGGGTGGGCGGTGCAGCACGGCGGCCAGCACAGGGATACGATGCCCGACGCAGAGGTGCACGGCCTGTTCTACTCGGTGTGCCAGGCCATCTTCTACGTCGTGTGCTTCAAGTTTCAACAGCTCTCACTGCGAACGCCGGTAAGGCCCTCCCCCCTTCCCCCTTCCCCTCGCATTTGCGGGGCCGCCTACCGGATCGAAGAGGCCATCAGACTCATCATCATGATCTGCTGCTGCTGCTGCTGCTGGGTCTGCGAGCAGGAGGGCAGGGCATGGTTCGAGCAGCTGGGTCTGGATACGGTGATTCAATCGCGCCTCAACCCGCTCAAGGTAAGGCCTTCGGCCGCTCCTCCTCTTGGGTTTCTCCAGTTCAAGTGAGGAGAGCTCATTTATTTTTGCATTGGCCACAGCTGTGCGCCTCGACTGTGGTGACCGAGTTTCTCAAGATCGCGGCCGACCTGTGCGGTTTGCTTCCATCTTGCCGAGCCGTGCTGGAGCGCAACAAGCGAATCGTGCTGCCTACCAAGTCGGTGTTTGGCAATGCCAACCAGCTCGACTCCTTCTTCCCCTTTGATCCCTATCTTCTGCGCCACTCTTCGAAACACATCAGCTCCATCTACCAGACGTGGAGTCCTGCCCCCGAGGCCTCCACATCGACCGCGGCCTCCACATCCACGCAATCCTCGCCCGCTGCAGCGTCTGCCTGTCTCTCTTCTGCGGGGGAGCCCTCGTCTCCGTCCGCCGCCCTTTCAACTGCCTCTCCTTCGGGCTGCATCACTCCACCTTCGCCGGCGATGGTAGTCCCTCTCACGTTTCTCTCGTCCTTGCCTTCGAGCCAGGGCGAGTCCTATGTCGACACGCCACCGGGCACGCCGCCCAGCTACCTCCACCGATTCGCACGCCGGGATTCCGTTAGTGAGGAACTCATGGGCACAAGCTACGCAGCTGCGGGGTCGCCGGGGAGCAGCATGTTCTCCATGACACCCGAAAGTGTCAGCAATGATGTAGAGTTTTCCTGGAAGTACTCCTGGGGCGGCAAGTAGCCAAGCCAACATTTGTTGTTTAATACAATGTACACAACCTACTAAAGCTTGCTGGCCCACTCTCTGTCCATGAGAAAGCTTGTGGACTTGCAAAAGGAAGGCCACTCGTGAGTTTGAGAAATGTCATCATCAAGGCCCTTTATGACATGATCTGGTCATTGTGGTCAGAGATCTGCTCTCACTCTGTTGCTGTGTATCTTTTTAACTAAGTGTGAGAAACTTTGAAGAGAAAGCAAGGTTTAGAGGCATAGATAGACACACTAAAGCGAAGGTGCAACCATATCAACATCCAAACAAGAGCACTCCTGTGAAGGTGCCTTGTAATGCTCATCATCATCTTTAGCTTTTTTTTTTGATTTCTTATAACTTCTGATTTTGCATCATGTAATGTGTCAATGTTTGCTTTGTTAGCATAGCAGGCAGCAAGGAGTTCTTTATTATGGGCAAAAGTGCCCTTTTTTACCTACAATCAATGGCTAGGGGTCCATTGACCTTATTTGTTATTTCTTTCCAAACTTCTCCAAATCCTAACTTTAAATCTTGCCATGAAGGTTTCCTTTAGAAATCTGGGGGCTCATCCCAGAGGGCACAGGATGCAGGGAATTTCTGCAAAAAGCTCACACTCTCTTACAACAATCAATTTTTTCATTGTCATTAAACACCATTTTCAAAAAAAAAGTGCCAGTGGTACTTTTTATAGTTATATTCATAGTCATATGAGATTTCATTTTAGATCATGGAAGCTTATATATAGATTGTTTTTTTAAAATCATATTCAAGGATGATAATTGAGACATACCTTCTTCCCTCCCTCCCCTCCCTCTCTTGCTCGCCCCTCCCCCCCAAGTCAAAAAGTCACTGATGATACCCCATTTGATTATGTATCATGACTCTCTCTTTGCATCAAACAAAGTGCTTATATAGAGTGTTCTTTTAAGATGAAACTCAATACTGATAGTTGATGCATAAATTCAAATGGTACTAATTGTCACTTTGCCATAGAGTTTTCACATTTAGTACTGTTTCATGCAATTAGATGGCAAAGTACTTATATCAAACAACATTCTTATCTAGGGTGTTCTTTTGATATGCAACTTCATCCTGATAGTTGATGCATGAATTTGAACGGTACTAATTGTGGTGGTGGTGGTGGCACTTTGTCACCTATTCACAATTTGAGTGAGTGTTAAGAGTGTAACACTAGGTGTGTGTCGACCTTCCGTAGGCTTGAGATGAGAGAGAGAAAGTCTTTTATTCCAGGCAATCCTGCACTCTTTTATAGCTTCTAACAGACCATTTAGAAGACTGTTACAAACCTTGGCGCCTGGACCATTAGCCTAACAGCAGTCTGCCTAACCATCCCTTGAGGAATCTCCTTTCTCAAGTCCAAGCCTGAATTCCACAATTATCAGAGATTGCACAGAAATCTGGGAGCTTGTCTGCAAGGGCGCAGGGCGCAAGGAAGAGAGCTGAGAGCCTGCCTGCTCTCACATGAGTATGTGTATATATGAGTAATTCTTCACATTTAGTACCTTTTCATGCAATTTGATAAAAATGATGCCTCAATGCTTATATCAAACAACATGCTTACATAGGTGTTCTTTTAACATAGAACTCAAGTTTGATGCTTGAAGCATGAATTCAAATGATACTAACTGTCACTTTGCCATAGAGTTTTCACATTTAGTACTGTTTCATGCAATTGGATGGCAATGATGCCTCAATACTTATATCAAACAACATTCTTATCTAGGGTGTTCTTTTGATATGTAACTCCATTCTGATAGTTGATGCATGAATTCAAACAGTACTAATTGTGGCACTTTGCCACCTATTGGTGATTTGAGTAAGTGTTGTGAGAGCATGAAGACTCTCAGCTCTCTTTCCCACGCCTTGCACCCCCATGGACAAGTCCCCAGATTTCCATGATCTCTGAAATTGTGAAATCCAGGCTCAGACTTGAGAAGGAATTCCTCAAGTGACAGTTAGGCTGACCTTGTTGGATAACAGTCAGGACAATGGAGTTTGTCAAGGTTTTCTAACAGGTAGTCAGAAGAAATAAAAGGGCAGGATTGCCTGGAATACAGGACTCTTTCCTCATGCCTACAGGCTCCACACCTAGTATCACACTCTCCAACAGTGTGTATTGTTGGAAAAATCAGGAAAATGTGAGAAAATTCATGCCAGGAATTTCCTTTGCAGTGAAATAACGAATAAATAACAGAAATAACGAATAATAACAGTTGTAATGGATAGCCTATAATGGCTATGTCAAGATATAAATAAGATAATGTTTAATTAATATAGGAGACTTTACTCACACACAAACTCCCTCATTCTTGGGATCTCCACTGCCTAGATTACTTTAATTACAACATTAGAGTGAAAAGTGTACCCAATCATTTACTTTCTCAATAAATGGCGTCATTTACTTTTAGGAGGCCAGATTGAGGTGATCTCAGATCATAACACTTTCCAGTGGCTGTTTGACCAATGCAACCTTATTGGCAAGATTGCCAGATGGATTACATTGGTGCAAGAATTTTTTTTGCTAAAAATCACACATTGCACAAGGCTATATATATGAACAGGGACACATTGTCCCACAAACCAATTGCCACGAACCAGGCAGACAGTTTGCTAACTTTGCTGGCTGAACCCAAGGATGGACAGGTGTCTGCTATCAACATGGACCTGGGATCCAATCAAAAGGAACTTAAATCCAATGAGGAATTTGTGTGGATCATCAAAGCCATTGAGGGCAATGGTGAGGCTGTGAGGGGGAAGAACACGTGACAGCTTGCTCTACTTAAGCTGACCATCTTTGATAATGACCTAGTGTGAAAAACCTACTGGGTGTAACTGAAAAAAGGAAAAACCGCCCAATACCAAGCTCAACTACAATGAATCATGCCAAGATCAAAGAAAGAGAACCTGATGGGGGCTCTCATGACTTACCTTTAGGAGGACACACATTGGATGAGATAAAATATATGAAAGAATGGTTATGATATACTGGTGGCCTTAGATATGAAGAGACATTGATGATTGGGTCCAAGTGTGCCCAAGATGCCAGGAACATTGAACTGTGAATTTTCCAACAGCAGGACCACTGCAACCAATCCAGAGCACTGCGGAAAACGGTGGGGATTGATCTATACCAAAGTCCCACCATAGGTAATGTAGGACCTTTACTCTAAGTGGCCTGAAGTCTATGCCATACCCAATGTGACCATGAGGACAGTGGCTGAAGCCATACTTACTTCTGACCCAATTAGCAGGTGGGGACCACCATGAGAAATCATAAGTGATCAAGGGAAGGAATTTACTGCCAAGCTTCATTGAAAATTAGCAAGGTGGACAGGGATCAAGCATGCATACTCAACGCTGGGGCACCTGCAGATAAACAGACAAGTTGAGCAATTTAATCATACCTTGAAAGGCATGATAGCCTGGTATAATAACATGAAGCAAGATAATTGGGATGTATACCTGCCACTTTTCCTGTATGCCTATAGGTCAAGCCCTTAGCCTTCAGTATCAGAATTCAGAAACTTTGAACAGGACAGTTAGGCAGCAGGCATTGGATGCTGTGAGCCTAAGGAGTCAAGGTTTGTGGAAATTAAGATCTATTGTTGCTGTTTGGTGGGAATTTCCTTCCACAGGGGTGTAAGTGGAATATGGGATATTCCCAGAAAAAACCCATTGATGTATAGTTGATGTAACTTCACACTGGTGGGGATAAATATGAAGAAACATTTCAAAATAAATATTCCAGTTTAGCACCTTTATTGGTCTTATATGAGAAGGCACACTCAAATTCTGGATCTTGCAATAAAAATTCTCAGTTTGCAGTAGGCTTGAGGGCCAATACCTGTTTGTTGTTTTTTGTGAGATCTTTTACTATTGGCTTGTAGGACATTGCATCCTTATTAAGATGAACCTGACTAGCTTGATATTGAATCAGCAATGGGAAGAATTCTTGGATCTTTGTGATCCATTGTGCTATTTTTTTAGTAGGCTCTTTTTGGTTGAAAAGCCACTGGAGTGTGTGATGAGCAGTCACCACCGTAATGTCTTGGCCCAAGAGAAGATGTTTCATTAATAGCTCAAGACATACCCTTATGAGAAAAGGCTAGTATCAAACAGAAAGGTGAACCTATCTCTGGGTACCAAAGTACTAGGGCCTTTATGAGCCTTTGCTGCAATTTGAGGAAAGGAATCTATTGACCAATTCCATGGCGTGCTATTGCTTGTTAATTGGCTCAAGGGCTTTTGTTGTAGTTAGGTTAATCTGGGCAGTGGAGACCCCAAAAATGAGGGAGTTTGTGTGAGTAAAGTCTAACTTTATTGAATAAACATTCACTTATTTATATCTTGACATAGCCGTTGCAGGCTATCCATTACAACCATTATTTTTTGTTATTTCCATTATTTATCTGTTATTTCGCTGCTGAGGAAATTCCTATATGAATCTTCTCTCATTTTCCTGATCTCTCCAACATACCCCCCAACAAAGACAAAACCGTCCTTGTTTTTGTCACAGCCCCTTCACAAGGCCAAACTCAACAAGCTTATTGATGTGGATGTTGATCAGCTCCTAGGTTGTAGTACTAACTGGATTGGCATTTCAAAAGAAAATGCAAAGAAAAGGCCGCTATTCTCTGGAAGAAGGAAGAGACAACGCTGTAGCCTTTGCATGACCTACGTTGCTGCCATGGCCGAGGAAGTGGGAAGCAACAAACCGGTGCCTACCGACGATGAGCCCATAGAGATACTGGTTGAACCTATAAAAAAGGGTGGGCTGTGGGGCGCTTACCTCAACTTCCTCACGGGTGCCATCGGCGTGGGCATCCTCTCCTTTCCGTACGCCTACAAGTCAGCTGGTCTGGTGGGCAACCTGCTGCTGGGAATTCTCTTCGCCTTGCTCAACGCCTATACGCTGTGGGTGCTCGCCCGCTTCGCCCACCGCTATTCCCACGCCATGGGTCACCACGCCACCTATGAGGCCCTTGTTGCATACGTACTTGGTCATCGGTATATCTCCTTTTTACCCACACGCCCCTGGTTTGCTGCTACCATCCTTGCTGATCTTAAACCCAAGGGCATATCTCCTTACGGTAGCAAGCATCGTGTTGGGCGCCATCGGTGCCCTCTCTGCTTTCCTCATTGTGGTAGGCGAACTCGTACGTCCCTTGAGACCATCTGTTTTGATTTGTTTTGTTTTGTTTTGTTTTGTTTTGTTTTGTGTTGTTTTGTGTTGTTTTGTGTTGTTTTGTGTTGTTTTGTGTTGTGTTGTGTTGTTTTGTTTTGTTTTGTTTTGTTTTGTTTTGTTTTGTTTTTTGAAGGTCACCACCACCCCGTTCCTTATATTGGTGTTTGTGGGGGAAATAACATTGCAAGGCTGAGCGCGTTGATGAACACTCCAATCATCGTTTCCTCTCTCCAGGGACACACGGTGCTGGAAGAATGGCTTCATAGACGCGACGTGCCCGAGTTTCTATACTCGCGGGCTTTCGTGGTGCTGGTGTTCTGCCTGTTCGTTGCTCTTCCTCTTTCGCTCTTCCCCAACATCGAGCATCTCTCCTTCTCGTCGTTCTTTGCCATAGCGTCCGTCTTCGTCGTAGCCGGTGATTCAACCGCCCTGCCCTGTCTTTCCCTCCCATTTTACTACACAGATATGTCTTTTTGTGTTGCATGCAACCAACGCAACAAACGTGAACAGTGGGTTGGGCGGATTAATAAAAAGCGCCCACAATAAATGTTGCAGGGGTGATCATGGCCAGAGGCGTGGAGTCGTGCGTAGATGGGAGAATGGAGGATGGACGGCCAATCGAAAGTGAGGTGAATGTGTTCAATCTGCAACCCGAATTCCTATTGGCAGTGCCTATAGCGGTGTTTTCGCTTGGGTGTCATGTTCAAGTCGTTCCTGTCTATCATTCTATTAAGGTACGAACAAAAATGAGAATGGGAATGAGAAGCCGCCTCTGATACGGGTCGATGCAGAAGGACAAACAACCGAAAGTGGCGATAGTACTGATCTACAGCGTAACAACATGCATTCTACTCTACCTAGCAACGGGCGCTCTGGGATATGTACGCTTCGGAGACAACACAGAAGGGTAACCCTTCCCTGTGTTCACCCTCACTTTGCCCTCACTCACAGTGCTCCACTTGCTTGATCTCTTATAGTGATATTTTGGCCAATTTTCCGGTCAGCGATATCATGCTGGACGTGGGAAAACTGTTGATGGCTGCACACATATCCCTCGCCTACCCTGTGGGACTCTATCCGTGCACCAAATCGCTTCAGTTGCTGCTTTCGTTTCTGCCCATCGGTTTCTTTCAGGTACTCACTGTTTCCTCGATATTTGACGAACATCCCCACTAATCCTTTCTGTTCTTGGCCAGCCCCAGCAAGGCAAAGATGGCCAATGGCGCGCCTTCGTAACACACTGGGTGATTACTTTTGTGTTACTGGGCTTGACCGCAGGCCTGGCCATCCTGTTGCCTAACATCCAAGTCGTCTTCGGCATCGTCGGAAGCACGACTGCCGTCGTGTTGGATTTTGTCATGCCTGCCCTAATGCTCTATTTCGCGCCTTTGTCGCAGCCCGCGATTGGAGAAGAAGGAGATTACGATACTGTATTCGGGGAAGCCGAGAAAGAGGAGAACCGCATCGCTTCCCATGCCGATTCCCCACTGCTCGGCCAGCACTCGGTCAACACCTCCCCGACCACCAAACTCGGCGCTCTGTCCCGAAGCAGACGTAGCGCTGTGCTGCGCGAGAAGATAATCGCAGTGGCGATCCTTTTTGTGGCAGTCCTGATCGCCGTATGCGGGACTGGCGTCAACATCTATCAGACTTTTTTCTGATCGGCTAGGCTTTACATTGTAAATAACAAGCAATAATCTGTATAAAAGAGGAAATTTTACTTCCTTCCAAAGCGCGCGAGCTCCGCAATCTGATTGTCTTTGTGTCACACAGCCAGCGCTGTTTAGATGGAGAAGAACTCAACGGAAGTCGTGTACTGCCGAGGATCGTAGCGGACTTCCGGAGTGACGAACTGCAGCGCGACCTTCCAGTCACCCCTGGCGGCCTTCAATGGGCGCGTCCACTCGAACTGGTTCTGAAGCTCCGCCTGCTTCTCGCCGTCGCGATACCAGGTTACAATGTAATGCTCTCCGGGGGGCGCGGCGCCTCCAATCCTCTTTTGTGCAAGTGGGATGGCGCGCAACACCACTCGGGCACTCTCCTCGCTCGTGGCCACGTCGACGCCATCGATCAACGAGATGCCCTCCAACAGGTGAAGCCACATCCCCTCCTGTGAAAAATTATTATTATTATTATTATTATTATTATTATTATGGATTTTAGGCACGAACCAGACAGACGACGCAGAAGTGGGGCGAGGACATGTTCCGCATGAGGCATCGCTCGTGGTCCGGACGATAGCCGACCAGCGTGCCTCCAAGCTGGTACGTGTTGTACGCGCCGATGTAAAGCGGGCTAGAGGAGGAGGAGGAGGAGGAGAAGGAATCTGGTTTTCAGATTGTGACCAACCAACAAATTCACATTTCCCCGTCCCCAGTTTTTTTTTTTTTTTATGGATGACTGATTGATAAAACCATAGGAAAAGAGAAATTGAAAACGAAAAGAGAAATTGAAAGCGAAAAGAGGAAGAGGAGGAAGCCGAACTCGGTGTGGTAGCGATCCTCGTCCATGAACTCGGTGAGTACGTAGTTGCACAGCTGGAGCATGACCTCCTCGTCTTCTTCCTCCTCTTCTTCAGAAGCGCGCTGGCCCTTCTCGAATTTGAGGACGTGCTTCCCCTTTGCGAAGCCTTCGTCGCTGAAAATCGACGTGAAAGTCCTATCCATGGTACCTAATTTTTGCGATCATTTACCCAAAGATAGAGAATTACATGTAAGAATTGGAGGAGGGGAGGGAAATGAGGTAGAAAATGCATGAAATTTCGTGCATACCCGCCCCATGGTAGGGGAGTTGCTTTCCGTCAAGGGTGATGCGCACTGAGTCCGGATTGGGCGCACCGGAGATTGAATAGGTGAGCAGCCAGCGCGTGTAGTTGCCCGTTGTAGAGAATCCGATTTCGTATTCCGATCGACTCAGATTATGCCTTAATTTCCAAGATACATTTTTCAAAATTCATCAGTCAGATTAATACAATTATTAAATAAAAGTTGGTAATTCATTGCATACCAGGCATGCTTTTGAATCAGCAGATTGGATTCCTGAGCGACGAGAGGCTTGTCAGGTTCGGTGAGCCAATGCTTCCAACCAATCGCATTGAGTATTCTAGCGTGATTAACTCCGAAATATGCCTGAAATGTGACTCTTTGTTCAGTACTATTAGTTTACTATTCTTGTGATTCTAGTGTATAGTATTGCTACCGTTCCGCCATCGTATTCTGTTACAATAAAATAAGTGAATGAATTAATATGGAGTTAGCAGATTCAGTGAGAAAAATAGGCAATCATTTGATTGGTTACATGCCTTCCCCAACATAAATGAGATTATGGCCGAGTTCGTGACGCAGGACTACCGAACCACTCGTGACAGAACGAGTAGAGATGGTGAATTCTCCGCCGAGACCTCCGTAGAAATCGTCGTTGCCAATCAGCGTAGGGTAGTCACTATCCGATTGGATAATTAATTGTCGACATCTGAATATTTTGATTGAATAGTCCCTCAAACACAAACGTACCAAGCGTCAGGGCCGACTTCATGGCAGGCATCACGAGCCGCCTGTGGCTTTGATGTATAGATGCCCCGCAGTTCGGTTCCATCTCTGTATAACCCGAATGCGGTGTTCTTTGGGGTTTTTGTTTTGTTTTGTTTTGTTTTGTTTTGTTTTGTGTTGTTTTGTTTTGTTTTTTTTTTTTTTTTTTGTTTTTTGATGTTGTTAAGACTTGGAATCAATCGATTGGCTGTGATAGGAATCTACCTTAGGTTTTCCTCCCACTCCGATGCCAGAGTCAACGCTGGGCCGGAAGACGGCCCAGATGTTGAACAGCGGAAGGTGAGATGCGAAAGTGGTGGAGCTGAACATGTCGTGCACGAGTCTCTTCATGTCACTCAGGAATCTTTCCCTCTCGTTCACAGTGTAACCGTCACCCTGGAATATCACCACCCAAACAGCATAGCCGGGTTAGTGTCTCTTCATCAGATTACCCTCACTAACTGGAATGAGAGAAAGTAGTAGTTAGCGAACAAACCATGAAGACGATGTCGATGCGGTTTTTTGGAGGGCCGTTTTTGACAAGCTCTACTATCTCATCTTTCGCCTGCCGATGTTCTTCAACCCCACCGAATGGTTGGTTCAACATCGCTGCCGGGTCAACCGAGGCGAGGCATGCAAGGCGCTCGCGGGCAAACTTCACCACGGCGTCTTCAGTGTGGCCATAGAAGTCGAGCACTTCGCCGAACCCTTGCTGCGAGAGTTCCTCCTGCGACAGGTCGTGGCTATGGGCCTGAGGTCGGCTGTTTTGAAGACCCCCCCCCAGTGCGTCAACTACCGCGGTTGGCAGAGGGGAGGGGGGAGGGGAGGGCGAAGTCTACGTAAAGAAAAGGACGTCGTGTGTATGTTGGAGGCCGCGGTGTGGCCTCTCGTGGGCTGCCTTGAGCACCACGCACGTTTCCATGGTATGCTGCTGACGGCGGAGCACCCGCAGGTGGAAAGAGGACTGCTGAGCCCACGAGGAGTACGTCTTGAACGAGATAGGCGACGTGCGCGCGGGTTCTACCGCCCATACTAGTAGCAATGACAGGGCGACTCCACACCACAAGGCCACAGACCTTGTCTCTGGCATGACGGGTAAGAAATGGACAATGCCCCAGTTCTTCTGTGCAAACTGCCCGTGCAAGAAGCAGCGTACGAAGTGTCGGGTCCGTTTTTATTCCGGCTATTTTGCTTTTTCTTTCATAATTTCTTGAGCAGCTCCGCCGTCTTTTCGTGTTTATTCCTGATTGCCTCTTCATAGGCTGACCGGCCATTGAACTTGGCTTTCACCTGGTTTAACCACCAATAAGAACTTCGTCTAAACTCCGTGAATGGAAGAGATAGAGATATACTTTGGCCTTGTGTTGGTGGAGCAGATACACAATCGCATGGTGGCCCTTCGACGCCGCAATCCACAGTGGAGTGGCGCCCTTGGTCTTCGGGTTGGCTTGAGCTCCTGATACCGCCGGTTAGTATCGCTTGCTTGGCTCTTGCACAAACTACAATTCGCGGTAGGGTCGCGGCATAGAGAGAGAGAGCGTTTACCTTTCTCTAGAAGCAAGGCACACACTTCCAGGTGCCCCTGGGCCGCTGCAATGAACAGAGGCGACAAACCCGACTTGGTAGTGTAATTTACCCTGGAATTCCCCACAAGTATGTAAAAACAAAACAAAACAAAACAAAACAAAACAAAACAAAACAAAACAAAACAAAACAAAACAAAACAAAACAAAACAAAACAAAGATGATTGCTTTGGAGCTCTTCGCACTTGGCGCCGGCGTCGATGAGCATCGCACATATCTCGCGGTTTCCCACCTTTGCAGCCACACATAGAGGAGACAACAGAGTCGACCGTTCGCAGACCTCCACCTCCGCCCCTGTTTCATTGCAGCGAATGTGTGAGAAAGTGTGGAATTTCGGAGACACCTACCATTTTCTTTCTTAGTTGATTGGCGCACCTCTATCCAGCAGATGTCGCACCACTTCGGCGTGTCCTTTAAAGGCCGCCACCCAGAGCGGCGTCACACCGTCCCTGTGCGCCACAAACCATTACCGGATTGTATCAGGCATTCTTGTGTCTACAAAAAAAAACTCGACACATACTCTCGTGCCAGATGGATATCGGCGCCCTGATCGATGAGCGACATGACAATATCGCTGTGCCCGCCCTCGGCGGCACTGAACACGGGAGTCATCCCCAACTTCTGGTCCTTCGCATTTATGTCGGCTGTCACAACCCGACATCCGATTGCGCGTTAAGCAGAAAAATGAAATGCTTAAAGAAAAGAAAAGAAAAGATAGAAATAAATGAATAGACTACAGGTCTGAACCTTTGTCTTCGTACGGATTGGCCATGAGCAGCTGGCACACTTCTCGGTGACCGTTTTGAGCGGCGATATGAAGAGGGCTCACCCCATCCTTACGGGACGCGGTCACATCCGCCTTGGCTTCTAATAGCATCGCCACGATCTCTGTACACACACACACACACATATATATATATATGCAGTCACGCTATCTACAGTCTCTTTCTCTTTTACTTGAATTATCTCTTTCTTTTTTTTTTCTTTTTCTCTGATATTTTATGTTCTTGTTTTTTACCTTTATGTCCGTTCTGAGCGGCGACGTAAAGAGGGCTGACGCCTTGCGAGTCTCTCACATTGACATCGACTCTAAACACACACACACGATTGGTTGGTTGGTTGGTTGTTTCCAACGTTCGTAGATCCAGCCCTTGAAGTGGCGAATAGCAAAGGAGTACCCCTTCTTGAGCAGGTGGCTTACAATTGCAGTGAAACCGTTTTGGGCCGCGATATAGAGGGGCGTGGCCCCGTCCTTTGCAACACAGTTAAAATCGGCCCCCTGTTCCAGCAAATATTCCACGGATTCCACGCGATTATAATTACAGGCTATGTACAGAGGCGACACATCTGATTGTAAAATAAGTGAGTCAGCTGCATATTCAGAATACTCAGAATATTACGATAATATTTTGATGGAATGTCCGCGTACGGATGACATCGAGGGCATTCACATCGGCTCCCGCCTTGACCAGCAGATCCAACATCGATACCTCGCCGTACCGCGCCGCCCAATGAATGGGCATCACTTTCGTATCTTGGCAACCGAAATATCAGCCTCGATGAACCGGCGTTGCATATCTCAGAACCAGAGTTCGATGAGATGAGGAAGGGGGGGGGGGAGAGAAAAAACTACCGAGGGTCTCGATGGTGGCCTGTGCCTGCTTGCCCTCGCCGATGAGGTAGCGCACCATGCCCTCGTTGCCCCGCTTGATGGCGATACGCATCGTGTTGAGCGGGTCGTAGGGGGTCACGAGCTCGTGCTTGACCAGCACGCGGACCACCTCCATGTGGCCGTTCTTCACGGCCTCGAATAGGGGCGTGCGACCGAACTTGTTGCGCATGGCGCTGTAGCGCAGGAATGCGTTCTGCATGTGAGAGTTGATGAATATGGCCTTGGTCATCTTCCGCTCTTCGGCTTCCTGAATGACACCCTCCACGATGAGGTACAGTCCTTTTGATACGGCCCTGTTGGAAAAACATTCATATTCATACACGAATATTGAAAAAAGAGAAAGCGTCTCTTACTTTTTATTTTTTTTATTTTATTTTATTTTATTTTATTTATTGTTTGTTAACAAAAAAGCAATGATTGCATGACCTCATTGTTCTATCTTTTTTTTTTGAGAAGTGGGGGTAGGAGTCTGAGTAAATAAATGCATACCACTTGAACCGCCTTTCTATGGAAGAGAGATGAGTGCCGAGGGAGTGTAACTCGCGGACGTGTTGTTTGAGCGTGTCGCGCCACGTCTTATTCGGCTCATGAGGACCGCCAAACAGTCTGTCGTGCACTGATTTCCATGGTTGGCTCTGCGATAATTTTGCAAAATACAGTTACTTCATGTGCAAGGATGACGGCAGCACATGGCATCGACAACAGCAGCCCCAGCCCATAATTGGGTGGGTAGAAGGAAGAAGCTGCGTACTTGGTCTTCTACGAGAAGACTGCGCCAACGCATGCATACCAGGTTTTGTCGAAAGAGGTCTTTGGGTTGCAAGTACGACCACACCATTTGCTGCAACTCCAACGGCAGAACAAACCACACGGGAGCTTGCGTTGGCCTGCATGGCTCTGGCTTCTCAGTGTCCTGCACCTTTTCCGCCGGGTCCATGCCTGGCCTCTTAGTCTTCTCGGGCACGTCTTGTGTTTTCTCGCTGCTGAGCCGTACGTAAACTGTCCCAGCGCTCCGTTGCTTGGGTTGTTCAGTTTGGGAAATGAATGAAGAAAAAGCTGGGCACTGAGAGAAATAGAATTCTTTCGTGGTATTCACAAACGAAGCCAGAGAGGGTAAAGGAAGACGGAGACGGAAACAACAAGAGTCCAAGCGCGAAAAATAAACGACGTTTCTTATTTACTGCACTTCGCCCAGGTAGTCCTTCACCTCGGCGGGCGTGAGCACTCTGAAGATGGGCTTGCCCTCTATCATTTGCACCACGCTAAGCTCGATGTTGTTCTCTGTCATTTCGCCCTCGAATCCTTCCTTCAGGGTCAAGATGGCCGTGTGCACGGCGTCTTCCAGACCCACGTCTTCCTTGTAACTGATACATAGCACAACATCAATAAGCGATCAGGCTGGATCCACAGGTAGTGGCAAACAGGCGAAAAGCCCTACCGTTTCTCCAGGAAAGTCTTTGCATTGACCATTCCCTTGCCAATGGCAGATGCTTTCCACGCCCAGTACGATCCGGAAGGGTCAACCTGGTAGAGCTGAGGACCGGCCACTTCATCATAGCCAGCAATCAGAAGGGAGACACCGAAGGGTCGCACACCACTAAAGGTGAAAGAGCAAAGCAAATAAGATGTTGTACAACAGAAACAAGAAGTCGCACAGCACGAGGTGTACCCAGACTGAGTGAACTCTTGCATGATGGCAGCAAGTTCTCGCACAAGCTGGTTCACAGGGATGGGGGCATGGTACATCCTGAAGTATTGTTGTGCGATCTTGCGGCCCTTGCGTACAAGTACTCGAGAATCGGGACCCATCCCCGCATATACAACACCAATATTGTCGGTGAGGAGGCTAATTTTTTGGATCGAAGTGTCATCCATCAGAGGCGGGAGCTTCTTTTCGGTAGCCATAACTACTCCATCAGAAGCTGGATTATATGAAAATTAACCAGTTGTAGTGTGACAACCTGGTTGGTAAGGTACTACCTTTGATGCCAAGAGCAGTAGCTCCAGCGTTCACTGCGTTGAGTGCGTACTCTATCTGTACGAGCTTGCCCGAAGGGCTGAAGGTGGTAAGTGAGAAGGAGTAGCGTGAATCCATGTACTATTGTCTGCGCAGCGAGAAATGCAGGACAATCACAGCGGTCTCACTGCGCCACCAGTACTCTTGCTGGCGAGGAAGCTAAAGAATGTGGATGACGTCAGCAGATTTTAAAATGGCTGATGATGTGGTACGAGAATTTTCTCCGTGACAGTTCTTTTTCCTTTCCTTTTAGTTTCCTGAGAATGAAGAATCGAACCGGACAAACAAGTCAGTTTCGCTCCGCACAAGGCAACTCGCAAGATGGATCACGCTGACGCTCAGGTAAACGGAGAGGCGCCTGTTGCGCCCCTCTCTGATGTGGCTAGGAAGGTCGGCAAGTGCCGTATGTACGAGGCCGAGTATCCTGACATCGATGATCTCGTGATGGTGCGCGTGAATCGCATCAACGAAATTGGCGCATTCGTGTCGCTGCTCGAATACAACGACAAGGAGGGTATCATTCTGCTTTCTGAGCTGTCTCGGAGGCGCATGCGCTCCATCAACAAACACATCAGAGTTGGCAAGAAGGAGGTGTTGCAAGTGCTGAGGGTGGACAAGGAAAAGGGATACATCGATCTATCGAAGAAGTTGTTGAAGGAAGAGGACATCGTAGAATGCACGCAGCGTTACCAGAAGTCCAAGACCGTGCACAGTATCATGACTCACGTTGCTGAATTGCAGACTGGAGACAACATTCTCACGCTTGAGGAACTGTACAAACGCATCGGCTGGCCGCTCTACGAGACCTACGGTCACGCCTATGATGCTTTCAAGAAGGCAGCTGCCGGCGAAGACATCTTCGAGGGTCTCGACGCCCCCGCCGAAATCAAGGAAAACATCCTCAAGACCATTCAGCACCGTCTCGGCAGTCAGCCGGTCAAGATTCAGGCCGACATTCAAGTGACGTGCTTCTCCTACGAGGGCATCGACGCCATCAAACCTGCCCTGCGGGCTGGATTGCAGTGCGGCACCGACGACTCGCCAGTGCGCATTCAGCTGGTCACTTCACCCGAGTACATTCTGCTTACCAGCTCCACGGACCACGAGCGCGGCGTTGCTCTCCTTAAGAAGGCTATCGAGGCCATCCAAACTGAAATTAAAAAACACGGAGGCGACTGCGTGATCAAGACTGAGCCGCGAATCGTGGCGTGAATTCAATACAGTTATAAATTTATTCATCTAAAAGTGTGTGTTTCCTGGTATCTCGCGCCTGTGCTTGAGCGCTTCACTCGTCTCCGTTTTCTTTGTTATCGCCCTGTTTGGGTTCAGTAGGATTCTTTTTTGGTCTCCCTGGTCCTCGTTTGGTCGTAGATTGTTTCTTGCTCTCAGTTTCTTTACCTGACTCTTCGTTTTCTTGCTCTTCCGAGTCCTCGGCTCCTTCGCTGTTCTTCTCTTGTCGGGCAGTTAAGTGCTTTTTTATCTTTTCGATGTAGGCCAGCACCATGTCTTCGCAAGACTCGAGATTCTCCATGGGTTCCCACGTCGCGCTGCTCTTGGAGTAGCCCTTCCACTTCACAAGGAATTTTACGCCAATAAGGTCCTCCACCTCATACTCACGCTCAGGCGTGGGCGAGGCTGCTCGAGGCTTCTTCGAGGCTCTTTTTCTAGTCTTGCGAGGCGATTTCCCCGTGGGTGTGGCACTCCTCTCTCGCTTCCTTGGCCGTCCCCGTCCTCTCTTTACCGGCTCTTGGCTCATGCTTCTACTGCGTGAGGATGAGCGAGTAGGAGTGCTACTTAATCGTGTGGGGCTCAGACGCGAAGGCGGCCTCTTGGTCCTCGTAGGGCGCCCCTCAGAGTCGCTCTCCTCTTTAGCGGCCTTCTTGCTTCCAGATTTCGAAGACATGTGGTGTAGCGCAAGGTCAGTGTTCAACGGTTAAATCGCAAAAACCAGGGAGGTAACGGTAAGTTGGATTTCTGTCGACAGTTACAAAACACAACCCTAGCCAATAATCACCACCTCCAACCGGTTAGACCAGGCTCGCGTCCCAAAGTTAAACCACAAGTGAGTTATTGTTATTGTTTTGTAATAACCCGTTTGCTGTGCGACTGATGTGGATGTCCGGCCATCTTAGTATATAAATGTGTGTGGCTGTTCACAACAGGCAGCAACAACCTTCTATCCATTTTAACTTTCTTTTTTTTTTCTTTCAGTCTTTCCGACTTCCTCATGTCGTACCTCTTCTTGTCCAGTTTGCAAGGGGTAAAGTCGCCTCGCTGCGCTTTGTTTTGAATGAATTAACACTTCCCCTCCCTGCAAGGTCCAGTTGCGATGTCGCTCTATAATGTATCTTCTCTTAGTCGTTGTACAAATTATCTTAATTATTAGTTTTTCCATTGAGCGCATGGCCAACGGCAATGAGGACACCCTTAAGCGCGGTTTCCTCTTCATCATTACGAGTATCTTCATTGGTGCCCAGCAAACGACTTCGAAGTATTCATGCTGCCGCGCAAACTTTACGCATTTCTTTTCTTTTCTTTTCTGTTCTTTTAAAATAGGGTATTTCGGTATTGATGGCATCCTCTTCGAAAACACTCTGGAACTCTTCTCGTTTGTGGGCGGCTCGATTGTGTTGCTCCTCTTCGCCTTTGCAGGTTTCCTTCTGGAGGACAGGCATCCGATCTTCTACGTTAGGTACGTGCCGTTACGGCCTCGCTTTCCTCATATTCGCCAACCACACACCATAGGCTATCTTTTATTATCCTCTTCTCCATTCTAAACGTCGCCCTGGCTATTCATGTCTACAACTCCTTTGGCTGGTAGCTACCTCTTGCATCGGTATTTTTTTTCTTTTTTTCATGAGATTCATTGTTGATTGGGAAAAATAAGGCGCGTTTTCAAGCGGATTGGTGCCGACAAGCGATTGGTTGGTATGTTATCCATACCATGGAATGCCAGCAATGTGTGCCCGTCAATCAATGCTCGTATCGTCAGATGCCTACAAAGTATATCAAGCATTTATATCGCTACTTAAGATGGACATTCTCTTGACATTTATCGGCGTGCTCATGCTGGGTCTGGTAAGTACACCGTTCTCAGATCCTACTGACAACTAAGTACATGACTATTGATTTATTTACTTTTCGTATATCTTATTTACTTTTCCATTGATTTACTCATTTATCTTCAGTTTTTAATGGAGGGGCCCAATTTGGTAGTGGACATCCTGCTCGTGGTCTCCAGCGTTTTATGGGCTCTTCTTACCATCATTTTTGGCGTATACTGCATTTCTTCTTCTTCTATTCTTGGTCCAAGAAAGAATGCGTGTGAGTCTCCAATCTCTCTTCTCGGGACGTTCAGGTGCGTCGAGAAAACTTCAGGGTGATGCTTGGCTTTCTGGCCTTCGCATTCGTTGAGCCTGTCTACATTATCGTGAAGTACATTGTGGCCTCCGTGAACGAGCCACAGCTTTTCAAGAAAGATGAGATACCGCCCGTTGTTGTGTTTGGTATCTCCCATCTTCCTAAATATAGATTACAAATACAAATACAAATACAAATACAAATACAAATACAAATACAAATACAAATACAAATACAAATACAACAATACAAATACAACAATACACAAACCATCACACTTAGGGACATTTGCACTGGTGTGCCGAGTAGTACTCATCATATTAAGCTGTTTCGTAATAAAAAATTTCGGAAAGGGCCTTTTGGACGGTAAGGAAGTGTGCAGCAGAGTTACAGGTTGTGTGTTGCTTCGATTAATCTCTTGTGCAACAGTGTTCCATAAGGAATCCCATAACAAGCTGGACTACGATACCATTCCAGTCTACATTCATGATGACTACACTGCGCCCTTCGAAGCGCGACCGTAATCATCGGTGTTGGGAGAGAAGCCCTCTACAATGTATATTTGCAAGGGAAGAAAAGAAAATTCACGAATTATTCCCCATAAATGAAAGGAAAAAGGATAGGAACCTCTCTTAACACTGATGGAGCGCTTGGGAAGGGAGGAAGCACTGCCTGTAGGCACGCGTCGAGGGGTGGTGCTCGCAGTGCATGATGTATCTTCGAGCGCGGAGAAGGAGGAAGAGGTGGACACAGTGGTGGAAGAGATTTCTGGCTTGCCCCATCTGCGCATCAAACCACGCGTGGTCATCTCCGACACTAAGAAGCCACCAGCCACTATTGCCACTAGCGCCACACAGCAGGCAGACATCATCAGCCGGGGACGCATCTGCTCGGTGTACGCACTTTGCAGTTGGGCCGTTCCGTCCGACAAGAACTAATCAAGTTATCTGCAGTTGTGCGGCCAAGCCTGGGGTTTATACCTGCCCGCGATGCAATGCAGCGTCTTGCTCGCTTCCCTGCTACAAGGTACTAGATTGATATAACTTTACTCTATATTTATACATTAATGTCATTAATATTGCACGTTTAGGCACATGGCACGAAATGCACGGAGGCGTTTTATAAAGAGAACGTTGAAGAGGCGCTTCGGTCCCAACGAGCGGACGAGGAAACCCAACGAAACATGGCCAGGCTGCTCAAGCGCTTTAAGGAACAAGAAGACGAGGTATCACTTTTCGGTCGAGGGAGGGGATAGGTGGAGAGAGAAAGAGAAAAAGCGGAGATTTTGACCCCATCTCCACTCACACATAACAGGAGGAAGAAGACGAACACGAACAAGAGGCCTACTATCGACTTGCCCAGCTGAGTTTGGGTATTTTTCTTTTCTTTTTCTATTGTATGTTTTCATTTTCGTTTATTAATAAATTTACATGTTATTTTTGTTGTGCGCAGAGGACAACATATCATTGGATCAGCTCACGCCGGAGCAGCGCGAAGACTTTAAGAGATCTCTTGTAGATGGACGAATCAGCGATATGATCGTTCCATGGCAACCATGGTGGCTTCAGTCCTCCACAGGTAACTGTCTTTCCTATCCTCAATAAATGCCATGTTTCTTCACTTATCGCCTGATTGACAGGCCTTATAGCGGCCGTGGAACAAAAGAGCGAAGACGAAAGCGAAGGTGAGAGTGAAGAGGACGAAAGGGAAGTCGTAGAGCGAAGACCTCCTTCGATTCTTGATGAAATTCCACCGCTGTCTTCTCTCCTCAACAAAGAGCCTTCCCCACTTCTGACATTCAATCTTGTCGACATTTTGTACGTTTCATTCAACCAATCATCAAAGACGCTGCGGACATAGCTCACGATTTGTACGTGCCATGTGTAGATTCGCGTATGCTTACGTCATGCGATACTTTAACGGAGAACCGCATAGCGAAGCCTCGGATGCCGCCTCTTTTCTTGTGGAGATATCGTCCGTTTTTCACGTACGATCTGTGTTACTACATTGGCGTTCGTTGCAATGTGACACTAACACACCAATCAACCCAGTCCAATGCAGTGCATCAGTCATTGGAGGCCTCGCTCGATGCGTGCCTCACAAACATCCGCAAACCCTCGGTTTCGGGTTCGCGAGACTTTGGGCGGGCCGTCGTGGACGACGTCAAGCGTCTCGTTGCGCGGAAGGACTTTACGTTGATGGCTCTCTCCGATCTTCATCGGCTGCTGGGCAAGGCCGCGGAAGAGGCCGCCCTGAAGTCGACGAGGGAGAACAAGCGGCTGCATGCGAGACTCGTCGCCCTCCAGAAGAAGGCATTTTTCTTTGTGGTGTGGGCCAACGAGCAAGCCGAAACACTTTTTCGCGCCACAGCGGGTTTGGTGGAGGTTTACCTTCGCCAACCACTACACTAAAAACTTTGCCTTGCTTCCCGGGAAAAATGTTAGAGGGCGCCGCCCGGAATCGAACCGGGGCCTCTCGCACCCTAAGCAGAATTTTACCACTTAACTACGGCGCCTTTCCTTATTAGGTCAGAAACTTATAGTAGATTGAGAGGTTAATCGCAATAAAATTTGCAACAATTGTTTTCATGCCAAAGGCATTGCGCATTTTCAGAGGTAGCCAGAGTTACAGACAGAGGCATTTAACATGTAATTGCTTACCGATGTTGTTAACCAACCTGTTGATCATTTAATACTGTCAATTGCTTTCTGGAGCATTCGTAAGAAGAGCATGTTTCTTCTTCAGCGAGTCGAGTTCATAGATAAGCTGGACGAGGGGCATGTTGAGGTAGGTGTCCAGGTCTTCCACCACACGTGCCAGCTCAGCCATCGTCCTTTCGAGAAGTAATAAGTAACTAAAGAAGTAACTAAACAACTAAATCAGCATACCTCGGAGGTTGATCTGCAACCACTGGACTGGCGGCTTGCTCTTGCAGATGCTCTTCGAGGGTACGCGGAGGGTCACCTTCCATGAGGCCGGGGGGCGGAGGCGGAGGCGCCTGTGGCGCGCCTGACAGCAGCTGCTGCGCTCCTCGGCTGAGCCCGGTGAAGAACGCCATGGAACTCTGGATTGCGCCCCCCTTCATTTTAGAAAGAACGAAAGCGACAATGTGGGGAGGGGGGAGGGAAGAGGGGAATGCAGTTTCGACCTGTCCGCCGTGCATCTGGACGAGCGTGTTTCGTCGGTCGCCGGAGGAGGCCGAAGGCTTGCGGCGGCGCTCGAGGGACTCAGAGTTCTTACGAATGCCGGCCTTCTTCTTGTGCGAGCCGGCCTTATTCTTCTTCTTTTCGCCCTTCCGCTTGCTCTTCTTCGACACGCCCCCTTCCTCTCCGTCCGTCGCGCCGCTCTCCGTGGAAGACGTCTTGGACTCCTTCTTCCCGCTTCCGGACGCGCGGTTGTCGCCCTCCGTGTCCTCCTCCACATCCACATCCACATCCACATCCTCCTCTCCCCGGTTGTTGTCCTCCTCGCCCACGCTCATGTCTTCTTCGTCGTCATCTTCGTCGTCTTCATCGTACTCGCCGCCGCTGGTGAGGGCGCCTCTCGCCGGCGCCTCCGCCGAGCCCGTCGAGTTGTTGCGGATGTGCGACGTGAGGGTCGGAGCCGACGAGGAGGACCGCAGCTGGACGACGCCGGCCTCGCACTCCGGCGAGACCGTGGTCAGTCCGGTGCCGCCGCCGCCGCCGGCGCGGGAGGGCGGCTCGGACGGGGTGGTGGTGGTGGAGAGGGTCGTGAGATTTCCGCCACACACGCCGAAGTTGAGGCACACGTCGCCCTGTCCGTTCCTTCGCTTCTTCAGCTCGCGTCGCGCGTCTTCGTACTGGCTCAGGAGATTCCTCATCACGGCCTTGGTCTCCTCCGGCCTCACCTGCTTCAGGAACTCGTGCTGCGCAGAAAACACACACACACACATGGTTGGTTGTCCACAATGTATGCGTGTGTGTGTGTGTGTGTGTGTGTGTGTGTGTGTGTGTGTGTGCGTGTGTGCGTGAGAATACCTCGAGGAGGGCGGATGCGGAGGGGCGGTCGGCGGGCTCCTTCTGAAGGCAGGCGGCGACGAAGGACACGAACTGCGATGACCACTTCTGGGGCTCGGCCAGCGTCGGCGGGTCCTCGTGCATGATTCGATACAGTGCCTAGTTTTATTTTATTTTATTTGATAAATAAATAAATAAATAAATAAATAAATAGAGAACCATGGTTGATGTACCCGCATTTGATGGTCTTTGAAATAGGGCGGAACGCCATCGGCCATCTCGACGGCAGTAATGCCCAGCGACCATATGTCGGCCTATTTTTTATTTATTTATTTATTTATTTTTTGACGTTATAATACGATTACTCCTCTTAGGAAAAACCAATAATTACTGGAAATATATGTAAAACTTATATATATATATATATATATATATAAAGGAGAACAATTATCCTGACCTTAGCGTTGTAGGGCTCTCCCGCGAGCATCTCCGGAGCCATGAATAAAGGCGTGCCAATCAACGTCGCCGCTTTACTCCGCGATCCCGTCTGTAATTTTTCAAATTCACGGCAACCAATTTAGAACAAAATATTTTGATGTTTCAAAATCTCCGTATATTCCAGTCTATTTTCATTTTCATTTTCCTTCTATTTATTTTTTGTTATTCTTCCTAAATAGTATATGGTGTAGTGTGGCTACTGAATTTTCGTGCCTGTTGGAAGGAAATGCCGAAATCGGCGAGCTTGACTGATCCGTCCTCGCCCACGAGAATGTTGCCACACTTGAGGTCTCTGTGAATCTGAATCATTTTTTTTTTGTTAAATAAGTCGGGACGAGTCATTCGGTATGTCTTTCATTGCCACCCATGCCATGTAACCCGTCAACCCGCGCGGTGCCATTTCTACGAAATTCATCCTCCAATCCCGTACCACTTTGATTTGGTCGTTGTGGAGATAGGCGAGTCCCATGAGGGCCTGGTGAAGGACGTGGGCCAGCTGCTTTTCAGTGAACTGCCGATCCGTGGCCTTGAATGCGTCAATGACGCCCCCGACGGACCCGTGCGCGCAGTACTCCATCATGATCTGTGTACAGCCGCGCTTTAGACTCAGCGGAGGAGAGAACGGAGAAAGGGGGGAAGGGGGAAGGAAGGAAGGAAGGAAGGAAGGAAGGAAGGAAGGAGGGAGGGAGGGAGGGAGGAGGATACCCAGAGCTCCGACTGGGTAGTGGCGGAGCCGTAGTAGGAGACGATGTTGGGATGGCGGCAGCGACGCAGCACGTTTATCTCGCGGCTGACGTCCTCCACGCCCTTGCCTGCCGCGAAGATCGGAATGATCTTGAGCGCCATCACCTAATGGTTTTGTCAATAGGAAATTAAATTCTATATATATATATGTATATACATGTCTATGCATATTATGTAGGCTATCTTTTTTCCTAAGAGTCAACGCATGGGCGGGGGGGGGCATGTAGTACGTAGTTTGTATTAATGTATTGGGCCTCCACCACTTGGCCATAGGCTCTGCGTCACGAGAAGAAACAGTGAGACAAGAACTCGTAAGAAGCAAGCACGGTCGTGTGAAGGAAGGCAAGGGGGGGGGTAGAGAACCCTTGGCCAAGGACGGCGCCCAGCTTGAGGACCTTCTGCGGGTCGGTGCCCCAGTTTAACTCCGTATCGACGTGCATCTACACGTCAAGACGTGTAGAAGTAGAGGAGGATTATTTCAATAGTGTAGAGGGACCAAAGGGGAGACCTAGCGATAGCTTAACGGGGGGGGGAAGGAGTGCGAGGGAGAGGTCTAGGGGCATGCAAACGCACGTTGTGCTGAAAGTTGCTGGGTGAAGACATGACGAACTCAGTGGTGGGTTGGGAGTCTTTAACTTTCTTCTTCTTGGACATCCGTTTTACCGACTTCTTCAACTCGCGACCGTTTGTGTTGGGCGAGGGCGGTGGCAGAGGTATGCCGGATGGGTCCTCCAGCTGTGGCTGCGAAGAAGAGGAGTCCTTGAGGGTGGCGTGGCGAGGAGAGGATTCCTGCAGTTTGGCCTCGAGTTGTCGCACAATTGTAGAGACTGAGCCGTCCTGCGTGTTTGATGGAGTCTCATGTGAGACTTGACGTGCAACTCTGAGCCCTCTTGTTATTTGAGGAGCTCGGCAATAATGAAAACGCGGAATATGCACAGAATGGGGGGGGGAATACAGTGTGGGAGACGTGAAGGACGTTGGAGGCAGAAGAGGGCTTGGAAATGTCCATGTCCTCTTCCGTTTTTCTGTTTCCCAGACCAAGCGCACTCAACTTCATCTAGGGCTTACTCGGAAAGCTCTTGGAGCTTACAAGAGTAATGGTTTGTTTCTTTCGTTGTTGTCACTGGTGTGACAGCGAGCTTTAAGTCTTCTTGAGTTTGCTCTTTAAGTCTTGAGTTAAGAGCGCGTTAAGCGACTTACTGCCCCCGTCGTCTTCGTACTTTTTCTTATCGCGTCGTCGCAACAGCTAAATTAGGTTGCCTGTTTGGCATTCTTTAAGGTTCAAGGCAACTGGTGTTGGGCTGGAGCTTTACAACAAGCTTGGGTAACGTTTATTAGGTCAGATGCGTGATTCGTTGCGCGCCTTAGCCTCTCCTTAATGATTGCAATCGAACTACCACGCTATTTTCTACGCGAGAAGCAAGAGGCGCAAATAGGTTGGTCATCTTGCTCGATGAATTCCCCGTGTATGTTGGTGTTGCACACGCAACAACGGAAGTGGCCTGCGTGCCAATACCTTTTCGCAAAGGAGGAGGATTTCTCATTTAGGGGCCTCATGTAATCGGACTCTAGCGGCTCTCAAGGTACCTGTTCATGGCTTGGATGTACTGGCCCTGAATGATCTCGCCGCAGCCGCCGCAGCGATTTCCGTAGAGCGCATTAAAGTCCGCGACACAGAGCGGGAGGCCGTCTCGCTCAATAAATTCCTCCAACACTCGATGACAATGGCTACACTTAAAGCAGTCGTGATGCCATGGCTTTCCCTAGGGACAGCATTGAGGGATTAGATTCATGGGATGAAACTGAGGAAATCTGCTAGCGAGGTACCATGGCCAGACGACCATCTCGGGCGATGGGCTTAGAGCACGCAGCGCATAACTTGGGCGTGCGCTTCTTTCTGGCGGGGGAGACAGACGGGGTGGATGCACTCGGTGAGACGGACAGCGTGGAATTTGGTGATGGCGAAGAAGTGGAAGTGCTGTCCTCGTCATAAGAATGCGATGTGGATATTGAGGAGGAGGAGGAGGGAGAGGAGGAGGAGGAGGAGGAGGGAGAGGGCGTAGGCGGGCGGATGATGAGATCGATCTGGGCCGAGGGAATGGTCTGGCTGGCCGGTCGCCTCTTCGTCTCGGACTTGCGGCCGCTGGCGTGGCTTTGGCAGCCGATACTATTGCTCCGCTCGTGATCCCGGTCGCCTCTTAGCGGTCTCGAAGCCCGTTCTTCGGTTGCGCTCCCGCCTCGTGCGGACTCCTTCGCTCCGGCGCGCCTGGCCGACAGCAATGCCGTGGCCGATGCAAAAGATGAAATCGCCGGCGCGGCCGACGGAGAAGCCGACAGCGCCGATGAGGAGATGCCCGATCCGGGCCTGGACTTGCCGCCGCTTCCGCCTTCCTTGAAGCGCTTGCGCAGCTCCTCATACTCACGCTCGGCCCGCTGCCGTGCCTGCTGTTCGCTCGCGAGCCGCTCTCGAAGGCGCTCGATCTCTTGGTTCTGGGAGTCGATCAGCTTCTCCAACTCTTCCACGCGATTGGTGAGCCCGGTTTTGTCCTCATCGAGTCCCCCTATCTTGGACACCAGATATCTGTTCTCTTCCTTCAGCTTCTGGTACTTGGCTAGCATGTCCTCCCACTTCTTTGCTCCTTCATGTCCTCTGGCTATGAACAATCAAAGAAGAAGATGAAGAATGGTTGGCATGTGGGTGACACACTCTCGACGCATATTTCAAATGTTTGAAATACCCTTGACCGGCCTTCCGTTCCTGGCGTCAACGGCCTGTCCGTTCTCTGAGTTGATGACTGGAACGGGCGCTGTTGGTCGCTTAGTGTTGTACTCCCGAATGGTTCTGTGAATCTCTGCGGTCGATGGAGTCGGCACCTCTTGCTCCTGCCCCACAGCAAACAACCCACAAAGGGAAGCCACAGAAGGCCAAATGGCCGGTTAAGAAAGGAGGAAATTATGATAATGATAATGATAATGATAATGATAATGATAATGATAATGATAATGATAATGATAATGATAATACAAACCGAAGCGACATTCTTGGTGATCCATGGGTGTATTAAAAGTTCTGCTGGGCCGGGGCGCAACTTGACATCTCGAATAAAACACTTAAGCAGGAAGTCCCGTAAATCCTGGGGAAAAAACAGAAGGGAAAGGGGAGGGAAAGCGATAAGAATGCAAAGGCATAACTATGAAGGAGATGCGTTTACCTCCGAAATGCCCTCTGGCAATGGAGGATGCTCACAGGCCACCATCTTAAACAGGGCGGACATGGCTCCAGCGTCCCAATATGGGGGCTTGCCAGTCAGCAGCTCAATGATAGTGCACCCAAGGCTCCTGGAGGCGGGTGGTCCCATGTTAAAACAACGAGCATACACGAATAGCACGTAGTCGGGGCAGGATATGAACAGCTCCGCACCATATGTCGGATACTTTCTCTCCTCCTTCTACGGAGATGATCTCTGGCGCCACTGTTGATAAAATATGGCCTGTAAGCGTATATCCTGGCTACAAGTGGGGAGGGGGAGGAGAGTGCTCGTACTCCAGAAGGGGGTCCCGACCACTGTGTACTGTTTGTCTACTGCAGCATTGGTGCAACTGCCAAAGTCAGCAAGCTTGACCTTGCCCTCCTTCGTCAGCAGAAGGTTGCACCCTTTGATGTCTCTACGTTGTTTGACCAAAAGAAGAAAAGAAAAGAAAAAGAAATAAGAGAGAGCGGAGGTAAGTGGAAAAGACGCGGTAAAAGAGATCCTAGAAGAGGTGGCTAACCTGTGTATGACGTTCTGGTCATGTAAGTATTTGAGACCCTGCAGCACCTGAGCTACATAGAGAACCAACAACTCTTCTGGAAAGACGCCAAACTTCTTCATGGTCTCATTGAGTGATCCATTTTCTACGTATCTGCAACACACCAAATAAATCAATCAATAAAAATAAGCGATCAAAGCAGCCTGAGCATGAGCGCGGTACTCCATGACAAAGAAGAGGTAATCATCAACTTCGTAGTAGCCCAAAAACTTGACGATGTGCGGATGAGAGAGCTTTTGCAACAGCTCTAGCTCGCGCTGTTCCGATCAGACCGATCGTCAGACCGGCCTTCCAGTGGAAGAAAGAAAGGCAAACTTGAGGGAAGTACCATGATGGCTGGCAGCTGTGTAGGTTCAAGGTCCGTTTTGTGTGTCTGTTTGACGGCAACTACTTCGCCTGTCTGGAAGTTGAGTCCCTTGTACACCCGTCCAAAGGCCCCACGGCCTAACAGCTCACCGAGTTGCTGTGCGCGGTAAGCAACAGACCACTAAATAAACCTCCCGAATTGGAAGAGGGACATACGATTTTGCCAGCGATTCGCTTGGGTGGAGGATTTTCTAGAGGTGACACTGCCGAGCCTCCCTCAATCCCCACATCTGATGCATGCTTGGATGAACCATGAGGTCGAGGTCTTGCTCCAGCATATTTATGTGTAGCACTAGGTGCTGGCCTTTCCACAGATTCCTGGAGCATGTGGAAACTTGATGGAGAATGCGAGGAATTCAATTGTCGTGTGGCTGTGGCGATGAGCTGTTCCGACGGGAATCAATTGGGCTGGTGATAGGTTCAAAAAAATGGGTTCAAACACGGCACCACTTAGCAATGGCCTTTTCAACTCAACTGTTGTTCTGGCTCTCTGCTAAAATCAAACAGGTTCGGTCCATAGTCTCCATAAGGCAAGTCCGCGTGTTTTTCCAGTGGCGAAGAAATTAAAAGTAAAAATCAGCCGAACGAACAAAACGCTTGTGCCCTTTGTTTTGAAACAGGCTAACTTGTTTGCTATCCCTGTGAGCGCCGTTGCTCTAGGTCACGAATATGATTGGCCAACCAGGATTGAAATAGGGTTTGCCTGTCTTCTAGATGCTTCACTTTCGTGTCCAACACCACCAGCAGATTGATGATGTATTCCATCTGGCGGCTGAAGTCGTTCATGCGCTCGTTCATCTGGTTATTGAGAGCCACCACCAACTGCTGCGTAATAGACATCTCCCCCATTCCTTCCATCCGAGCCTGCATCTTAAGGACTTGGTCGATGGTGAGATCGCTGCGATCCCACTCACATGTTTCGCCCCATAGGCTGCCCGTCATGCGCGACCCCCAAACACCCTCACCCTTTCGGTGCCGCGGGTGTGGTCCCTCGCTGATGATATACTCCTTATTGGAGCTGCCTTGATAGTATTCTCCGTCCTCTTCACTTAACTCTAATCCTCCGCTTTCTTTCCAGGCATCGTCTTCATCGTGGCCCTCTTTCTCCTCGTCTTCTCTCGCAGTGTTGGCTCGCTCGTCTTGCCGCATTTCGTAGGAAACGTCGCTGGATTTGAGCCTCTATTTTTAAGCGAATGGTTCAGTGGACGATCCCGCTTACCTTCAGAAGTTGATGTTTGCATTGTACCTGCATATTGGCGTAGAGCGCATCGAAGAGGGTGCGGGAAGTCTGATCTACGCCTCCGGAAGCTGAGCTGTGTTCTACGATGGTGTCAGACTCTCGGCTTGCTGCGTAGCAGTCATCTACTGCTCGGCACGCCTGATAATTCGCCGGTGTCAAAGCGTGGAGGGCAAACAGGACAGAGATTGGCGCGGAGAAATTACCTCAGCCTGTGGAGGTTGATCCTCCGTTGATAAGGTCGAAGCCAGCTGGGGTGCTGGTAAAGGCTCTGCCTCTGGTTTGAAAGATGGAAGAGGAGGTGGCGGCGGAGGAGCCTTAAGCGGGGACACGCCCGGTGCGGCGAGGCCTGGTGGAGGGCTGATCTGAGCTCGCAGAGAGCGAAGCGACTCTGAAGACGGCGCGGAGGGGTCTCGTGATCGTCTCGCTTGTGTAGATGAAGAAGGTGGAGAAGGAGGCAAGACTACATTGTCTCCGTGGTGCTGTTCGTTGCAGTTGCCGGGCTTAGCGTCCTTTGCTTGATCGCGCATCCGTCGCGCCTCGCGTCGGCGTGCGGCCTTGGTGGCGGCTCGTTCCCACGGCATGCTGCTGCCCTGCTCCTCTTCGGTCAAGTGTTGCTGAGGTTCCGACGTGCTGGTGCCAGGTGAGTCCTTGTCTATGTTAGGCTCAGAGGGCGATTCTTCGTGAGTCGCGCTAATCGTTGGTTGTCGCCTGCGCTGTCGCTTCTTCTTCTTCTGCTTTGCCTTCTTCTGAGAAAGCCTCGCACTGCGTTCGCGTTCAATAAGATCCAGCAGCTGCACTTCGGCGAGTTCAGCGGCCGCTTCTAGTTTCTTGTTGTCTTCCGATGCGGCACTGTTGCTGGAGCGTTTCTGTTGCCTACGCTTAAGTTCTCGCAGTGGGACCATAGGTCTCTTCTCCGCATCCTCTTCCTTTTTCAGCAGCTCATTTATTAAGTCGGAGATACTCGACGCAGGAACAGCTTGGGCAGCTGTAGTCTCCTCATCTTGTTTCATTTCCTGCAGTTCTTCTAGTACATTTCTTATGTTTTCTTAAGAGCAAATTACGTTCTCCTGAACTGACAACAGCAACAAGTTGAGTATGCAAAGTGACCAAGCACCCAGCGTTATCGCCTGTGAGGACTGGTTCAAGCGGCTCACAGGATTCCATGAGGCAAAATGGAGGAAGAAGTCCGACAAGCTGATTCAACAGACCGCTGATGGAAGTCTCACGGTAACGAATCCAAAGACCAACCAGACCTTCAACGCCGGCATCTTCAAGCTTGAGCGTCTGGGCGATCTCATGCTTGAGGTGCAGAACAGCCCTCACTGTCGAGGCGACAGGCCGCCCTGCATTATTGAAATCGTCACGCGTTCTGACGGTGTACGAGCGTCCCTCATTTGTTATTTCCAAACAAACTATTTCAAATAATAATAATTTACAATTAAATAGTTATTTTCACCTCTTTTAACGTTCATTTGTGGCCTTTTAGGCTTCCATCCGCAATGTTGACGTGGCTCATTTGCAAGCCCTGCCAGAAAACCGGCATGCAGTTTTTCAGGTACTCCCCAAAAAACAGTGTAAATAATCAAAAATTATTAAAACTTTGATTATTTGTATAGTTATATAGCAGTTCAATTGGTCCGCTTGGTTTATATGAGCAATAATCGTGCTGATGGTGATCATTTAAGGTGGCGTCCAATTTCAACGGGGTGGAGGCCATCTCCGAGCACAGCCAACCCGACGGTTCGAGCTTCACTGAAAACTACATCTTTGATCTCACGCAGGGGCCCGCTGCTTCGGTCTCCGCCGGACCTGGTATATTCCCCACATAGATCCAATTTTTGGTTGCAAGTCTCACCTTTATTTGGATGCATGTGTTGCATAGGAGCCATCACACGCGTGCATGCCGCGTTTTACGATCCGTCGAAACCACAGAGCGCTTGGACCCAAACGGGGACTCGTCAGGCAAGCATTGACTTTTTTTCTCTGCTTCCGTTATTTTATTTGGTTGCACTGGATCGTGTCCTGATTAAGACCGGTTACAGGTGAATTTCCTGCAAGATCTACAGAAACATTTTCCCACTGTCAACGGTTACGTGGTGCTTACCGGAAAAGAACCCTCGTTTCCCAAAGCCGGCACATCCAAATATCAGCGACTTTTCGAGAAAGTCTTTGTCGGTTATCATCTGAACACTCAGGTAAACCGCCTTGGCTTTACATACCCCTTCGAATTCTCTTCGTGCAATTGACTAATCATGATTAATCATGTTTTTGTCGACAGGTGACCACCGGGCATCGAAACCGAGGCTTCGAGGTGGTGTCCGATCCCGAGCAGGTGGTCGATCAGGTGTTCTGTGCGGCGATGAACATCGGCCAGGGGATGTCGGGGATGAGCAACAAGCGGGCGCCCGACTCCAGGGAGAAGTGCCAGTTCATCCTCGACTCGGACTACGAGGCCACCTACCTCTCTGCCATCAAGCACAAGCGAAAGCATCTCTTCTTGACTCTGATTGGCGGTTCGTTCGTTGCAGTGGAACCGCACATCATCGGATCTAATCTTTCTCTCTCGCGCGCGCACACACACAAAAGGTGGGGTGTTTGGGAACAGCAAGCAGGGTATCTACGAGGCGATCGTGAAGGCTCACTTGAAGTGGGCCAACCATCCTGCCTCCACGCTGGAGAAGGTGTCCATCGTTCTCTTTTCCGACAGGGACTTCCTTTCCACCTTCCCCAGCATTTTGAAGCAGCAGAAGATACCCTACAGGCACACACACACACACACACACAGACCCTTCCTCTTTATTGGTTACTTCATTAACACCCTCTATTATGTGTGTGTGTGTATATATCTTCCTCCATAGGTGGACCAACTACGTGCAGGGAAGATCCATGACACACGACTCTCATGGCATCACCTGGTGATGGTGGGCAACTCAGCCCTACCGACGAGTACCAGAATAAACGAGGAAATCGTTTCTTTATTGTTGGCGGAAAAAGAGGGGGGGGGATGAAGGTGTCCTCATGGCTGTCCCTCTGGGGCCTCGGATTCCGCAATCTCAATCCCTAGAAGGTCGTCCGTCTCTTGGCTGGCTTCCTCGCTACTCCCACCTAACCCCGCAGACTGGGGCGCGGTGGGATTGCTGCTGAGACCCTCCTCCTTTTTCTGTTCTTCTACGAGGTACACTCCATCTCCGTATCCCCCATCGCCCAGCTTCGCTTTGTCTGTCCCTGTGATGCTGTCCTTGCCTCCAGCATGCGATATGCACCGCACTGGCGCCCGCACTGCTGGAGCGATGGGTCGGCAAAGTAGAATGGCTCGGCTGGCTCTTCTGTACATGGTGTTAAATTGTGAAGTGCCTCCCGTGATGTCGCTTTTATGACCTGCCAGTGGCCATCTTGAAGGCGATCATGGTGAGGAAGGCCTCTCCAAGTAGAAACTCGATGAGAGAAACCGGAAAGAGAGGGCAAAACTAGAGAGAATTAGCTTTTTTCCAGAAATTCATCTAGAAATTTTTTTTCTTCACTTTTTGATGGAACAAAGAAAACTGTGTGGATTCGAGTTTTGGGAGAAGATCCTGGGCCGTCCACGGCTTATCCTTGCTCCCATGGTTCGGAATTTACAAAATAATAATAAAAAATGCTTGAATCGTTATGTCAAACGTACCTTACCTGGTTTGAGTGTTTCGCAGGTTGATGGAAGCGAGTTAGCATTTCGCGCCCTCTGTCGGGCCCACGGAGCCGAGATGTGTTACTCGCCAATGCTGTACGCTGGTCCCTTTGCCAGGGATCCTTCCTATCGCGCTCGCCATCTCTCCTCTGCACCTGGCGACCGTCCGCTCATTGTTCAGGTAATAAAGTCTTTCTCTCAGCCAACTTTTAGTTTATTTTATTTTATTTACAAAATATAATTAGAATTAGAATTTGTTCAGTTTTTTTTTTTTTTAGTTTTGTGGCAACGATCCCGAGGAAATCCTACAGGCAGCGTTGCTTGTTCAGAACGATTGCGACGCTGTTGATTGTATGCTTTCTAGACTAGAGCCTTCTTGTGTATATATACAACAAAGTGAAATTAATCCAACTTACAATATTATGCTCATAATTATGAAGTGAATTTTGGATGTCCGCAGAAATGTGCACGAAAGGGCAATTTTGGGGCTTACCTGCTACACAATTGGCCACTTCTCGAAACCATTGGTGGGTTACATATTTTTTATTCTAATATCGTTATTTTGTACTTTTTTTTTTTACTTTTTATTGTCCTTAGCCTTTTCCCTGAATTTTGTCTTTCCGTTCTTATAGTGTCAACATTACATAAAAACCTATCCATTCCCGTTTGTTGTAAGGTAAAAAAAATACTAGCCTACATTTGTGAAAAAAAAAACAAAAAGAAAAAAACTAAATTTGTCACTAGATTCGCTTACTGCCAAAATTAGAGGATACAATTAAGTTGGCTATTATTCTCCAGAATGCGGGCTGTCAGGTATTGTTGTTCAACAACGTAATAAATAATAAACAATAAACAATAAATAATAAATAATAATAATAAAATCATATATAGCTACTGGCAGTCCATGGCAGGACACGAGAGGCGAATAGTAGGGGACCAGCGGACTGGACAGCCATAAGGAAAATCAAGTATTCGTTTGCTTTTATCCTTCGTATATATATAAATATATAAATATCTAATTAGAGACTTGACAGGAGAAGTTCACTTTGTTTTTCTTTGTTTGTGTGTGTGTTTTTTTTTTTGCTTTCCACTGAAATTTTATCGTAACGTAGAGAGGCGTTGTCGATACCTGTGGTGGCCAATGGCGGAATCAGCGAACATGCGGACATTGAGCGCTGCTTAAGCGAAACCAAAGCAGACGCGTATGTAACCCAATCGAATATTATGCTGACTATGTCAAGCACTCTTCTTCTTCTCAGATAGATAGATAGAATTTTAGATAGTATCTATGTTATCAATATTATTTATTGTTTTTTTTCCCTTCCCCCCTAACATTTATCCGGATAACTTCAAAACCACCTGGTTTTTTTGCTGCTGAATAAATTCCACCAATAGGGTGATGGTCGCGTATCCTGCGTTGGTCAATCCGCGGTTCTTTCGCGGCGCAGCCGCACGTGCCGACGGCGTGGAACTGCTTTGTGAGTATCTCGAGTATGTCGAGCGATACCCGACTCAGCCCAAGACCATCAAATCGCACGCACGCAAACTTCTCAAACCGCTGTAACGCAGCAGCAGTTTATCTTTTTTTTACTTTTCTTTTTTTTTCTTTTGTCTCTTTCCCCTTTGGCTTGACACCCCTTGTGTGGGCGTAGGTGGGGAAGGCACAGAGACCTGCGGGAGAAATTGGAGATGTGGGATGATCAAGACTCAGAGATGGCCGGTGTCGTCCTACGGATAGCCCAAGAGCTCCAGTACCGACTCGAGGCACCGACCACCGTTTACATTTATTATTATTATTATTATTATTAAACCCATATTTTATTTCTTTTTGTTGGCAGAATGGCATAGAAGTCAACCTTAAGATGGAGGAACCGGAGCTTGAGGATGGCTACGGGGCGGCTCTCTTTGGTCCAATCGATCGTGACGACGAGGACGCAACGGGGAGGGAGAATTGTATATACAATTGAAACCGTATGAAGAGAACCGAAGAAACATCCACAATAGCTAGCTGAAAAATGTTGGCCACTTCCTTTTTTAATTGTTTTGCATTAAACGCTTTATTTTTCTACTTTTCCTTATCCTTTTCAATTTTTCTCTTGCCCCAATGGACGAGAATTGGTGGGAGATTGACGCTCCGTGAGTACAGTGCGTCGGATTGTGGAGCACGCGAGGGCAGAGGAGGAGCAGATCAACCAAGGGGCGTTCCTGAATTTGGTGGAGAACTTCGATCGAGCGTCAATCTCCCACCAATTCCGTCCATTGGGGCAGGAGATATATAGAAAAGGCCGACAATGGTGGTGTGTGCTACATCTACGAGCACCGCATGTTTGCCGGCAAGTGTGAATGGATGGGTCAAGGTGACCCACCTCTCTATCAACGAGATGAAACTCTGTCCATTGTTTCTCATTCATTAATTCATTCATTCATTCATAAATTGTTGGGTGCGGCAAGAGAAGGCAAGCCTCAGGCCAAGGGGGTATGCTGTTGATATATTTCTGCTTGTTTCTGGTTGCAGACGAAAAAGGTGTGGTGAGGAGTGACCTTACTGTCCCCAGGGAGACACCTTGCGGTGCACTTCTGACCATACGGCGGTTTACTGATCCCTGGGGGCACACTCTGTGCGCTTCACGCCACTCCCCAACAATAATGTCTGTGTGTTTGGGCTCTTTATACAGGTCCTTTCGGCTTGGCAAGGGACATTGTGGGAGATGTCTTAAAAAGTAAATGCCCTAATTTAGATGACCATCAGAAATTTCGCAAGGAAATATCCTTAACTTTTCGATAGTTGTTCACATACATCGAAATTTCATACAATGGAGACTTTGTGGGAAACGAGCTGCCGAGGACAAGAATCAAATCACTGGTGCGGGCTAACCAACCAGGCCTGCTCCATCTTCCATCGGTACCTCCCCCTCCTCTCCCTCCCTTCCTTCCCTCATCCCCATAGGCCGATGATAATGACGACGATGATGATGCTCCACTACTCTAGTACACATATATACATCTATATATACATATATCTTATCATCCATCCATTCGTGTGTCTGTGTGTGTTTTGCACATGCACGCGTCCGTGTGCGGTGGATTCGGACTGTGCAGACGGTCAGACGTGCCAATGGGGACACTGCGAAATTCCCTTTCCCTGTCAAATTATGCCCTCAATGTAAGGAGCATCAAAGCGCGAGGAGTGGTACTACACCGTGTACGAGCAGGCCTTCGTCAACGTCTACTTCCCCGTCCTCAAGTCCGACTGACCAGGACTGCCGATACAACCGCATCATCGACGTCCTCTCCAAGGTGTCCTGCTCAGCCGGCAGTGCGTGGAGGGGCGCGTGTATAGCAACCATCAGCGCGTTGCAGCTGCAGCGGAACGATCCCAAGTTCTTCTACTCCGACATCTACATCCGCACCCTCACCTCCGTCTCCTTCAACTTCTCCATCATCAAGGTGCGCTCTCTCCTCTTCCCTCCCCGGCCTTTCATTACATTACATGCGCGTGCGCCCCCCCCCTTTCGTGGTGTGCTGACCTAAACTTGGGACTGGGTTGGTCGGGTACAGAACAAGCACAAAGTGGTGGTGGGGCAGCTTATCGGGGACGGCGCGCAGTACAAGTTCCTCGACCAGCGCCTCTCGAGCGACGAAGACGTGAGC
>CDFF01072057.1:4166-22770 GCA_000826265.1 Acanthamoeba culbertsoni
TCATGATCTGGGGAAATTCCAGGCAGGAATTTCCTAACATTTTCCTGATCTCTCTAACAGTTACAAGTAAAGAATGATTCCTTTATTGAGGCTGCCCAAGGAACAACTCATACATGATCTTTTGTGCATGCAGCTATTAAACAGGGGCAGCCAAGTTCTTGCCAAGCATCTCCAGGATATCAAGTACCTGTTCCATGGAAGGCCTTTTGCTAGGGTTCTTGGACCAGCAGCTCTTCATGAGTTTGCGGAAAGCAGACGGGCAGTCCTGAGGAATCTGGGGTCGCTTGCCTTCTAGCACATCAAGCGATACTCCCATAAAATTGCGGCCACCATAGGGCTGTTTCCGAGTGAGAACTTCCCACATGATAATACCGAAGGAGTAGACATCAGCAAGTTCGCTGTACTTCTCGCCTCGAATGATCTCAGGAGCTAGTAAGGCGCGATAAGAGAGTTAACGACAAGCCACCGTACATGCCCCCAGAGGAGTTGCACCAGTCCAGCAGGGAGTGCCACATCGAGTCATAGTGGCGTTGTCCTCCTTGATGCGCGCGAAGCCAAAGTCGGCTACCTTGATCATCCAGTTCTCGTCGACCAGGAGGTTGGACGGCTTCAGGTCACGATGTACGATGCAAGGGTGTCTTGCATGCAGGTAGTTGACACCAACAGCCGCACTTTTTAACATGCGCAGTCGCTGTTTCCATGGGAGCTTGATGCTCGAATCGTGAAGGATGCGCTTGAGATCTCCCCTAGCTACAAATTCGGTGACGATGCTCAGATTGGGTCTCTTGATGCAGGCCCCGACGAACATGACCACGTTGGGGTGTTGAAGCTCAGCAAGGCAAGCCATCTCAGCGCGAAACTCGAGTATGCGGCGCTCCTCCAGCTTCTGGTTGATGAACTTCTTCACCGCCACCGTAACATTCTTCCACCGGCCCTTGTAGACGACTCCGTAGCTTCCCAAGCCGATCTGTTCCCCGATGTCGATATCCTGGTAGTTGATGATCCACCTGCACAGGTTGGCTGAAACCAGGAGCTCGTCCTCCTGCCTCCATCTCGAGTGCTCGCCTTCCGGCAACCTAGCGACCTCCGCTGATCCAGCAGATGATGAAACGCTACTGCCCCCGCTCGACGACTCGGCAGACACTCCCCCAAAGAATCGTCCCTCCAACGTGTGCACTTTCAGCTCGAAGAGGTCCACACTGGAACACCCTCCTCCTAAGATGATGTCCATGTTAACACAACGAGGGTACGAGGTTCGTCAGAACCAGAAAGGGGGCTCTTCTTCCACCACATGGATTGTTTTCCGTCCGCTGAAATCAGAGTAACAGACTTCTTCCGTACCTTCGACGTCGGTGGCGGAGAGCTTGCCAAGGTGACGCAGCCGTTCCTCGTCCTGGCTGAGTTCGGATTTGCGGATGGCATCCCGCATCGCTGCAGTGACAATAATCTGACCCCCATGAGCCAGCGCGGTGACCCCCGCTGCGGTGTCGACCACTGGACCGACGAAATTGGTGCGCCGGGTAAGAGGGTCCCAGATGGGCTTCGGGGAGCCAAAATCTACGCCCATGCGCACGCGAAGGCCGCGGAACAGTATGCCGTCGTCGGCATTACCGCCTTCCTCGCCAGCGAAAGGATGCTCCAGGAGGCGCGCAGGCCAGTCAGCTTGCAACAGCTCACATTGCACGTCCATGCACCACTCAAGCGCGTCGACCGGGTTGCTGAAGGCAACGCAAAACGAACCCTCACCCTCGCTGCGAACTTGCGAAGCAACAAACTCGTAGCCGCGATGCTCGTGAATCAGCTTGCGCAGGATACGATTGTGGATGATTGTGGCATCGCGCATGGCCTCTGGATCGTGTTCCCACAACGTCGCTGCCCTAGTCACATCGGAGAACGCGATGGCGATGGCACCGGTCGGTGCTCTGGCTGCTGCTGGGCTCATGCCGTACGACAACCGGAGGCTTGGACCTGACGACGAAGACGAACGAAACGAGTCTCTGCCGGAGGGTAGCGTCCACGAATCGTCTTGGTTGCGAACAGGGTAGATCTGCTCGCCGGAGGTCGAGCTAGACGAGGACGGCTGCACTTCGTGGCCGAGACGGGTCATGATCTCAAGGAAGGTGGGCCGGACGATGGTATCTCTGCTCCAGCAGGACTTCATGAGGTCGATGTAATCATCAGGAGCATCATGATCGTCAGGCACAGTAGGTCTCACATCATCCCGCAGCACTGCCACGGCAACCGCAGCAGCACTTGACCCGCACAACAGGAAAAGAAGAATGAATAATGGGTTGTAGAAAATAACTCATAGTACACAAAGAACAAAACTGCACCTTAGGCCGTAGTAGGGTTGCTCACGGGTAAGGAGTTCCCACAGAATGATCCCAAAGGCGTACACGTCGGCCAGAACGTAATCGATGGCTGGTGACTCGCCTAAAATCTCCGGTGCAGTCCAGCATAGCGAGCCCACGGCGACTTCGGTGTCCCTCTCCTCACGGAGTTTGGTCAACCCAAAATCACTTATCTAACAGGACGGAGTTACTTTTAGCTTCAACCTAGAATCAGGATTCACTGAGGCAACGAAGCGCGCACCTTGACGTTCCATTTGGTATCGAGAAGGATGTTGAGCGATTTAAGGTCGCGATGAACGACTCCAGACGAGTGTAGGAAATGCATTCCCTTGGCTGCCTGATAGGCCATTTTGGCCTTCAACGGGTGAGGGATCGTGCTCACCAGTTCGTTGTGCAGGAGCTGTAGACAAAGCGGTCAACTAGTTAGGCAGCCAACAAACGCAGCATTGCAAATGAAACTGATATATCGCGTACATCAAAGAGAGAACCAAGAGTCATATACTCCATGACGATGGCCATGTAGGGCTTCACCGAGGCGGCCATGAAGAGAACCACGTTGGGGTGCCGCAGCTGGCTCATGATCTTCATCTCGTTAAGGAAGGACTGACGGACAATCTCGGACTCGCTAACCTCCGACGTGAGCATCTTGACAGCCACTTCCTGTTCGCGCCAGGTCGCTTTCCACACCTGGCCGTAGGAACCCTCGCCCAGCTGTTGAAGGAGCTCGAGCTCGTTGGCGTTGATCATCCAGTCCATGGAATCGCCCGGCTGCTTCCACTTGCGTCGAAGGAGGAACAGAAGCAGGAGCGTGATGCAGAGGAGAGCCAAGATGCCCGCGCCGGCAGGCAGAGCGATGGCAAGAGCCATGGTGGTGTCCGTCGAGGAACTCGACGCGGAGAAGACGGTGAGCTCACAGAGATTTCCCCTGCGGTCGCGGTCGCACTGGCACTTGCCGCTGCGGCAGCTGCCGTGTCCGCTGCACATCTTGGTGACGTTAAAGTCCGTGGTATCGTTGGCGAAGCAGGAGCGGCGGGAGAGCGTGGTCGCAGACATGCGGATGTCGTTGGGCGGCGACATCGGAGTGGTGCTCTCGATATAGCTTACGTATACGTCATCCACCCGACCGAAGGGGCCAGCAGCGTTCGTGGCGTGATTGAGCATATCGGTGAAGCCGAGGCCTCCGAAGCGCAGGAAATCGATGGTGGAGATGGTGTAAGACTTATGCAGGTCGAGGGCCTCCCACTTTCCGGGCGCCACCTCAACAAAGGCGTCCACCACGCGCAAGCCCACCGATTCGTTCTGATTATAGGTGAAGTTGAGACCGGAGACTTGTAGGAAGGGAGTGCCCGAGAGAGCGTCCTCCGAATTCGGGTCGAGAACCGAAAGACCCGTCTCAAGTGTCGACAGAAGATACAGTCCGCTGAGCTCGAAGGTGTAGAGAAAATTGATGAGGTAGGGGAAGGTGCGATTGATGTTGCCGGAGAGCACATCGCCTTTGGAGAAGCCTGCGCGGAGACCGGCCCCGTTGAAAATGCCGATCATGGTATCACCCGCCCACTTCATGCCGTCTGCTGCCCAGTTCCCGATAGTGCACTGCCCAAAGAGACAGCGCTGCTGGAATGGGAACTCGTCGGTGGCCTCGCCCAGAACTTTTCCGTGTTGAGCATCAATCGCGACGAATCGAGAGAGCACATCAGCGGAAAGAGCCGGATCGTTTTCAACGTCGTCGTCCAGAAGAATAGTGCCTCCGTTCCACACCACTGGTACTCCCAAGGAGTCGAAGGTGACATCCAGCTGGCCAAGGCGCCTTCCGTTGTACCCGGCGCCAACAATAAGGATGGGCTGCTCCCAAGGAGCTGCTACCACAGACGGGTATGGTCCCGCGATTGTCTCGTAGACACCCAGGGCTGAGGTGTCATTCGTGTAGAGAACCCCGGGCACGATAACAATGTCGATACCTTGCACGGAATCCACCACTGGATGGGGGAGCCAAAAAAATAATGATAAATATAAGATAGACAAATAGACTGACTGGATGGAAAGATGAATGGATGAATGCTAGATGGATGGATGGGAGACGCTACCTGAATTCAACACAAAACGACTTGAGACGGAGACAATTATTTTGTTCACGCCTAGGTTCTGCATGGTGCCTACGGCCTTGCGGATGCCGGCAACCTCATCGCTGGCAGAGGTATTCTCTGGGAAGCTGAGACGAGTTGCCAGGTTGCTGGAGATACCAGCTGTGAAGCCTACAAGCTCGCCGCTGTAGTTGAACACCTTGTAAGTCAAAATGGGCAGATCGGTGAACTGGCTCTGAGTGGCCCAGTTGAGGTTAGCCTCGACGACAGCCACCCCTCTCACGCTCATATTGGCAACGAACTCGGCCAACGGGGCGAAGCCAAGGATGTACTCGCGATAGTTGAAGTGGATGGCATCGTAGTCCATAGCGCCCATGTAATGGTTGACGGCCTCCTGACCGTATGTGATAAACACCAACGAGCCGGTGTCGCAGTCGCTCTGGAACATGTTACCCACGTCGAGGAGAAGCACTGGCCCAGAGCTGCTGCCCCCCGACCGTATGGACTCGATGGCGGTCTTGAGTCGCGGCATGCCTCCTAAACAGGGAGGAGCCGCTCCCGAATATGTGTACGTGCTTGTTGAGGAATTGTAGAACAGTGTGCACGGGTTGTCGTAAGCGTCTACGGCCACAGTCTGTGCGGCTAGGTCTTGTGTATGCAGTAAGGTGAAGTTGAAGAGTGCTGCTGCCGCAACACATTTTAAGCTGCTCAGGCACAGAACTACCAGTAGCAACAAGCCAACACCACCCGAGTGACCGGACACGACGTGCGTCCTGGGTAGGAGTGCGAGCATGAGAGAGAGGAGAGAGAGCCTTGTGCCTTTTCTTTGACGTTACCTGTGTTCATGCCACTCCTATCATTTCCGCCAGTCACAGCAATTGCAGCAGGAAATTTCCGCAGAAGCTCCACCCAATGAGCAGCCTATGTTCCTTTGAATAATATGATACTGAGCTGAAACTTCTCTTTTTCCTTTTTAACAAACAAGTTGCCCAACCTCCCGAAGCTCTGCAACTGCGATGTTGAGTTAACCACCAGGATGTCCTGGTGACCAGCTTGCTTGAAACAGAATAACCCCCCCCCCAAGTTGACAACCTGCTCAAGATGCAAATGACGATACGCTGGCTCGCGGCCCTGTTGCTGCTTCTCCTCGTCGTTTGTGCTGCAGCGACGTATCGCGGTGAGTCGCTTCCCTCATCGGCTTCCGTCTCCAACGTACCCTACTTTCGCCAAGACGAGACCTACTCTTGTGGGGCGGCAGCCTTTCAATCACTGCTCTTCCACGCTGGGCGCTATGTCAAGGACCAGGCAGAGATAGTGGACGTGCTCCGCACATCGCCCCTTGGCGGCACACTCGCTTCGGACATTTCTCGCGGCACCTTCTTCTCCAACATCTCCGCCGCACAGGGCACCGTGCACGCCAACAAGCCAACAGCAGGCTGGAAGAATTACACGGGCGGAGCGCCGGGTCTCGGCCTCGTTTCATACCAGCTACAGCCGAGCACGTGTGACGTCAACGCCATCAAGCGCCTCATTGCAGGAGGCCACCCGGTGCTGGCCATGGTCTACTTCTACTACAACTCGACTTCCACGGGCACGCTCTACTACTTCGGTCATTTTCGTGTCTTCTTCGGCTACGATGACACCACCGAACGTCTGAGCGCCCTCGACCCATGGGGTCGCGATGACGTGCCCACCGTCTTCGATTACACCTATTCCGACTTCTGTGGCTCCCTGGGCTGGAACTACGTCCAGACCTCGGGTGCTGTCTCCATTGGCCCGTACTGGGCTACTGTCGTGGCTAACTGGGAGCTCGACCTTCACGCCTACCGTCTCGGCGCCTCGCCGTTCGTCCTTGTGGTTGCTGACCTCAAGCTCCCTTGCCCCGAGCCCCTCTGTTCCGAGTGGGATAACGATGCTGCCTCCAAGACCTTTACCGATGTGTCTCTCACGATTTCACTACCTGCCGGGTCTTCGCTCTCCTACGCCACGCCGTCGGCCACCATCAACCTGGGCACCCTGCATTCTCGCAACCGTAGGCAGGCTGTGTGGGTCGTGGATACCTCGAACTGCGGCCCGAGCGCCGGGCAGGTGCACGTCGTGGCCAAGGGTTTCGCCTCTGGCTCGCAGCCTGACTTCTACGGTTTCCCTGACCTTATCTACCCCGGCTACAACTGGACCGACCTCGTCGGCACTGAGGCTATGGCTGAACTCTGAACTAGCACTTAGTACTGCAACTGCACCTCCATTCGGCATGCGGAGGAGGAGGAGGAGGGTTCCTCGCCCTACCGCACTTCACGCTACCACCCAAACCTAAATCCCGGGTGTTTCACATGTGCCAAATAATCTTTTTCGGAATTTTTTCTTCTTTTTTCTTTGGTGGGTTTTCCACCTTAGGAAAAAGGGATGTGCGTGCATATTGCTTATTTATTTTCGCTTTATGTGATAAATGTCAACAGTCGTGTCTTGGAAGCCATTAGGCAGCAGGTGCTTGCCTGCAGACTCTACTGTGAAGTCATGCTTCAAATTCATCCAAAACTTACGCTCAATATCATAACGCTTCTTGTATGACATAATGACTTCCGTCTTCATAAGGAAGACGTTGAAAAATAATTAATCAGTGTAAAGGATGCAACACCATTATCATCAGCAGATTATCATACCTTTGGACTGACGAGAGCACGCAAGGTCTCAAGTAGGGGAGAAAACGCATAGGTCTGTGTACGAGTAAACCTGAGCTAAAAGCTGCATCTGCAAAAAAAAAACCCTTTAATTGTTTTCTAGTACCTCATAGACAAGATCGGAGCAGAGTATCACGTCAAAGCCATCTGGCGGTTCATGTTGGCATTTAAACTGCTCCAACTTTTCTCCCCTGCACAGCCAGTATGATTGGTAAGCAGCTACAAACTGAACTACTTAGTTGTTCAACTTGACAAACTACCAGCGTAGGGCAGCACATTTGACACGTTCTCGCTCCGTCGCATCCAAATTTGCCTTAACGTTTTCGTTCGTCAGATGGATCAAGTCATCGAGATCAGTGAGGGTTACATGAGCCCCTTCCGTGGTAGTGCTTGTTAATTAATTGCGTGGAGAGAGTAGAGATTGCAATGGGGGGGAGCACCTAACAGCGCGGCTATGATGCCAACTAAACCAGTGCCGGCACCCAGCTCCAATACTCGTTTATCTCGCAAATAGTGGCGGCCCAGGCTGCTCTCAAGGTACGCTGATAAAACGTACCCCTTTTATCAGGAAAAAAGTTCGTCAGATATCCCTGAAAGCAACCGAACGCTCGCAGGAGACACGACGTAACATGCGCAAGTCGAGCGTTCGCACCGCATCCCAAGCCACAGACCCAAGAGTTGAGTTAGGTGCTCTATAAGCGTGAGGTTGTTGGTGTATCGTGAGCTGCCGGCCCAAAAAGCTGAATTGTCGGCTTTCTTGTGCAAACTCGTCGCTTCCATTTATGTTGTATCTCCACACGACGAGTTCCTAATTAATATAAGTTTAGAAAGCTGGACCTTGTTAATGCGGGAGCAACCTTCGACATGCTGACGGTCAAGCCTGCTTCGCACAACAACTTTGTTCCCTTCTTAGCACTAATATCTCTTCTTTTCCTTGTATGTTATTTCTCCTAATTTTTCTCCATAGCTGCAACAAAACGAATCAGAATCCATTCACCAGTGAGTTTGAAGTCCAACCATTAGTTGTTAATATATGTGAAATCACATGGAACAAGCCATAAATCTCTTAATTCGGCCTCCACGCTACAAGTATCTTACTTCCCAACTTGGCCCGACTCGATTCACCATTGCCAAGGCCAGCTACACACGTCAAGACTTTGAGGTGTGCCTTTCCTTGCCTTACTGTATCGAGCAGCAAAATTGTGTAACTTTGGGGTACGTCGCTAGCTTGTCACCTCGCGCGGCCTGAAACTGCATTGTAGTCATTGGCAGCCAGTGGATGAAGAACGGCCAGCCAAGCGCATGGGCTGCGTCATTTATCTTCACGGCAACAGCGGCTCGAGGATGGACGCTGCCGAGAACGCCACTATGATTCTTCACGCATTCCGTCTCACCTATTTTGCCTTCGACTTTGCCGGCGCAGGGCACTCCGATGGTGTGTCCCCAGCAAACTTTCCCACGAACACCTTCCACTTCTTTCATAACGGTTCTTTCTTCTTTCTTCTTTCAGGCCAATACATTTCCCTCGGCTATCACGAGCAGGATGATATCGAAACCGTGCTTAGATATCTTAAATCAACCGAGACTGTTTCGCAAGTGTGTACGGATTGTTTTTTGTTTTTTATTTTTTTTATGCGTTTTTTTTTAATAAACACTAAATTGCCTTATAATCCTTGTTTTGATTTTAGGTCTCTGGGGCCGTAGCATGGGTGCTGTGACAGCGCTGATGTACTCCGCAAAAGCCATAACTAAAAATATGGACATCGGAGCCGACGGCGAAATGATGATCCCCACTATGCTCATTCTGGACTCCCCATTCTCCAGTCTGATCAAATTGATCCCCGAAGTCGTTGATTCAGCTGAGGTCAAACCAGGCCAATACGTACGATCCCAAACCTGAGGGAGGAGGGGAGCCATTATTAGTGATGCTAAGTGGTAGCTGTGGTTCGATGATGATGATGATGATGATGGGTGAAGATAATTATAGTGACTGATGATTTGTCAAAGATACCCAGGAAGGTGGTCGGCGGCTTGTTGGGGCTCACGATTCCTATCTTACGCAAGGCCATCAGATCGCGCGCCGATTTTGATATTGCAGACCTAGAGCCGATCGCCGTTGCGCCACACTGCACGGTACCGGCCATTTTCATCCACGGTACGTTCGTCTTTCTCAATTCACGGTAGGCTTTCCGTGAATGCTGTCTCGGTAGAAAAGTACTTCACAAATAACTCAATGGGATGAAGGTCGCAATGATAGTCTGGTGCGGCCGCATCATACCAAGCTTCTCTTCGAAGCCTACGGCGGACCGATCAAGCGGCGTATAGTGGTGGAGGGTGGACACAATGCCGGCAGAGGCGCCCTTTGCTTTGAAGAAATATCCTCTTTCCTCTTCTCCAATTTCTTCAACGAAGAAGGTAGCCCTTTCTTTCCACCGTTCCCTCCGAGCGATCTACGCATTCCAGTCTGCCCATTCACACGTGGTCGCGTTCTTGCAACAAGAGCGGAAAGCCATCTGCGGACTGGACGGACGATTCCCGCGTCTGCGCGGTAACCTGGATGATCTGGCGGTGCCCCATTTCCTGTGTCGGGTACTGTCTGGCCATCGAATCCCCTCCTCTTCCCGTATTCTGTTTCCTGTTCGTCTTTGTGCAAGGAGAGACTTGTGACGGGCTTCTAACCTTGCCTGGTGACAGAGATTGCCCTATCCGATTAGAGAGATGTCGACGGTCACCTTCGATTCCATGGTGTCCCTCGCGATCGGTCATTCTAGCGTCACGCTTGTGCAACCGTTTGTCGGCGTAACTCCCCCCCCCCAAAACAATAACAATCAACTCTAAGTGCACATGTTTCCCTCGCTTCTTATTTTCTGACGCGCCATTTACATTCCAGGCGAAGCTAGGGGAGTACCATTTGGGGCCCTCAGATGAAAGCCTTTATTCCATACGGGGTTACGGCGTTGAGCCCATTAGCGGTGATTTCGACCAAAAGCTGTTCTATATACGGGCCGTTGAACCCTTCACAGGCGATTATGTCGTCTTGCTCTTCCTTACCACTCGGGTATCGTCTCCCGCCACTGAGCTCTCTGGCTGCCTTGCTGCCGACTAGCCACACTTACTCGTGTCGACGCTCAGGCTGATGAGATTTCAGATATTCTGAAACTGCGTATTGATAACCTGCTACATGAGCGACTTTCAAATGCAGTGCGTACCTCTGTGTGCATCTTTTACAATGAATTAACCTCCCCCCCCTTTGGGTGCACGGCGGCCCTTCTCACCAATGCGACAGGATATGGCAAGCCGCATCGAAACAATAGTGCAAAAGCTCGTGGAGCGGCGGATAGAAGAACAAGTCGCCCACATCAAACGAAAGAGGGAAGCAGAGAAGCTCGGCAGATACCGCCAGACTTCAACGTCGGCTTCTGAACCGCATCTCTCTTTCCGTATAAAGCGGAGCACTGCGAGGTTGTTCCACGCCATGCTCGGTGGCCACAGCCATAACGTCGGAGACTCAGCTAAGCGAGTTCCGCCGTCGAGAAAAAGGAAGACGACGGCAAGAGGTCTCACCTAACTCACCACGAAACGGATGAAGAGAGAAAGCGACAAAATGAGCTCGAACACAGTAAGCATAAAAAGCAGAGTGAAAAGAGGGAGACCGATATAGTGGAAGCAGACTCGGGTATTGGTGTTGAGGAGGAGCAGGAGGAGTACGATAACGCTGAGTTAGAGGGTATAGTTGTAGATGAGAGAGAGATAATAGCCACTATCGACGAGGTGTTGTGCGAGATCGGGATTTTGAGCGAGAAGGATCGCCCTCACCTTCATGCCGCAATCGTGGACAAGGTCCGAGAGGTCATCAACCGCGAACTCGAGAACTATGCCAGCGCCCTGCGCCAGCGCCGAGAGCGGAGGATTGCGTTATTGGACACCGATACCCACCACCGACAAAATGCACGTGCGAAGAAGGAGACAGCGACACAGTTCTAATGAAGCGCGCGAATCGGGACGACTGGCAACCTGAACGCGGTAAGGACCCAAGCGCGGAACACACGTGGGCCATCATGGATAGGGGCAAAATATAGAGTATTTATTGCAAAACTTCAGAGAGAGCAGACTGCGTCTGACAGCGCTTTCGAAACGTGGCCGAAAAGATGCGCGCATTAGGATTGGCGATTCTGATCATGCTTGCGAAGTCTGCGGCGAGCACGTGAGCAGGGCAGAAGTAAAAACAGCATGAAAAGGGAAAAAAAAAGGATAAGTCACCAGTTGGCCCAAATCGAAAGGGCGGAAAGCGTTCGTGATCTTCTTCCTCAGCAAAGCCTTGACTGAGGAAAACGTCCTTCGCTTCAGCAAAACCTTCGGCAAAGTCGGTTTCCAAGTAGACCTCGCTGGTCGTCGCGTCATCGAGGAATTGGTGTATGGTGCTTACGAGCTGCGGCGTTATCATTCGTCGCTTGGCATGACGCTTCTTGAACCAAGGATCCGGATAGAAGATGGTAACACGCCTCAGCGATAACGATGTATTGCTGCACTCCATGTGTGTGGCCAGGGACTGAAGCAGCGACCGCAGAGCCACGTTTACGTTGCACCGGAAATAGGACAGATTGGGCAAAGGGTCCAAGGGCTTGACTCGGTCCTCCTGCAACTCCAAACCAAGAAAATTCATTTCCGGATGCTCGCCGGCCAGCCGGTGAACAAGGTGACCCTTGCCACAGCCAAGGTCGATGTGAAATGGTAGTCGGAGGTCGGCATAGAGCGAGCCCCAGTCTGGGTAGACATCCGGTGGCTTTTGGAAATAATGTGCGAGAGGGTTGGGAGTCGGCCGCAAGCTTGGAAGGGGTGAGTGCCAACGTAGGCGATGAAATAAAAATATGAGTTGCTAGAGGTGAACGCACCGAGAAGAAAAGGTGGCTTCCCTTTGAACGGACAGCCCACTAACGGGAAACTTGAAAAATAACAATCTCGTGTTAGTGCGTGAGTGAGTGATTGATTGATTGAATGTCTAATTTTAGGTGCAAGGTGTGCGAACCACACGAGTAGCCTTTAATAGAAAAGAGGACAGTCCCCGATGAGCCACAAATGCATTTGTCCTTCCGATGGTCGCTCGGCTCATTTTTCGTTTTTTCACAATCTTTTTCTGGCTTTTCTTCACTAGTTTATTGCATTCACGCAGCTGACTTACGGTGCGCCAGTATCCACAGGGCACCGTACGCAAGCAGACGGAACATTGCATAGAGCAAGCACATGCCCAAAAAGCCCATCCACATTTCGTAGTCTTCGAACCCGTAGGCGTCGATGATCTGCTCGCCTGTCGTTAAGGGGCATGTCACATTCTCAGGGAGGTCGCCACAGTGGTATTCCTCGCCTTCGAATTCGTTGATGAGGAGCACCATGAAGGCGTAGAAGAAGAACGACAGGTACTTGAGCCAGACGAAATAATTGGGAATATTCTCGACAGACAGGTAGAGGCCGCCGACGAGCATGCTGGGGGTGACGATGACGGGAAACAGCGTGATGGCTTGCTGCAGGTCGAGGCCCACACTCACCAGAAGTCCCATCGATTGCGCAATATTACAAACGATTACGATAACCGCAACGCAGACGAAGAAGGCTCCAGCGTCTGCTCGCAGGCCGACAATCCAGTAGGATATAGTGGTGAATACAACAGGGAAGAAGACGTTGAACGGAAGATCCGCCAACGACTTGGCCCAATAGTAGGGACCAACTCCGAACGATCCGTTTGCATACTCTCGAAGAAAGGAAGCGCGTTCCTGAGGGACTACGAAGTCGACGGAAAGTGATGTCAGCCATATTAGGGCAGGCAACAACAAAGGGTGGCTTACATACAGATATACAGAACGGCGTTGCCGGTCGCAAACACGGAGAAGATGAGCATGAGGAACAGAACTCCCACTTTATCGCGAATAGCTGTGGACAGTAGAGGCGAGCATGGTAAGAAGAATGTTGCACGAACGATCGTTTCAGAGAAAAGCCACTTAAGTTACCATCTTGATCGTCGCCCAGTTGCAAGAACATGAGTCCGGAGAAGATAGCGATGACGATGTTCTCGGTAAGCCGTTGGTAGGTATTTCCCGGGTCGCGCAAACGCTGTCTGATTGCTCGCATCAGTAGGATCCAGAACTGCATGAGGAACGAGGCGCCTCGCTTGGGAATGGACGGCTCTGCCGTGAGGTCGAAATCGTGCAACTTGGCATGGTCCTCCAAGGAGACGATGTTGTTTTTAGTCGTATACCTCTCGGCCAGGACCTCCAAGCGCTCGTCGAGTTCATCTTGGGTCTCGGTCTCGTCTCGCGACAGAATGGACATGATGTGATCCGTCGGGTTGGCCAGACGCGGGCAGGGGAAGCCGGCCTCGGAGAAGTAGCGCGGCGAGGAGCGCATGGGCCCCGAGTAGAGAAGCTGGCCGCTGCACAGCCAGAACACGTCATCGAACAAGAGGCCCATCTCGCTGGAGGGCTGGTGTATAGTACAGAGAATCGTCCGCCCTTCACCCGCGAGGGCTTTGAGGTGGCGGATGAGTGAAAGGGCGGTGCTGCTGTCCAGGCCGGAAGTAGGCTCATCGAGGAAGATGAGCATGGGGCTGGTGAGCAGCTCTATAGCTATGCTAGTACGCTTACGCTCGCCACCGCTGATGCCCTTTTCGAGACCGGCATACCCGACGCGCGTGTCGGCGCACTTGGTCAAGTTGAGACGCTCTATGAGCTCTTCAACACGGGCATACTTCTCCCTCTTGCTCATGGAACTCGGCAGCCGCAGGCGCGCAGCATAGCGCAACAATTCACGGGGAGTGAGGTTGCCCAACAAAGCGTCGTCTTGCATAACGTAGGCGCTTATCGCTTTGAAGGCGCTCCTCTTCAAAGGCTGGCCGTTGACGAGAACCTCACCAGAAATGGAGCCATTCCTTACCCGTCCGGCAAGGAGGTTCATAAAGGTGGACTTGCCAGCGCCTGCACGTAGGAGAACATTAATATTATCATTAGACTCGTCTGGAATACTCTGACCGGAAAGAGACAAAATGGACGAGGTAGGGGGGAGGGAAAAAAGAAATAAGGAGAAAAAGAGTTGTGAATTGGGCGTATGCTCATGCACCGGAGGGACCCATGATCGCCACCAAACGACCAGGTAGGAAGTGACCGCTCATCTTGTGCAAAAGAGTCTTGTCCTCCTTGCGAAACGGGTTCGAACAGGTGCGGATACTGTTTACGAAGCCTCTGAAGCCCTCCGCTGACTTCACTTTCACCTTCACGCTATATTCGAGGTCACGAAATGAAAGGCATAACGGTTGCGTGTCTTCCTTCGCCACTATCGCGTCTAGAGAACCTGTTTTTCCAGAGCCGTCAATGTCATCGTCGGAGCTGCCCGCGCTCGACGACGAGTCGGAACGGTCGCGTGGTGGCCTATCGTAGGCTTCGTCCTCTTGGTCGATAGTTCTTCCAAAACGCATATCCTCCAGCGACTCGAACGTGGTTCCTTCATCGAAGGGAAACTGCTGGTAGAGCCTAGAAAGGCGATGCATCGAATGTCGAGCCGCCATAACGAAGAAAGAGGGTAGGTTTAAGGATAGAGATACAACTGGACGACTGGGAAGCAGCGGCTTGCTTTGACGGGGGGGTACGGTAGACTAACGTAGAGGCCGGAGGCAGCTGCCTCTGTTTACTCGGTTTCTTGCATAATGGTGATGATTGGTGCTCACATCCTCCGGCTGCCCAGACGGGGCTTTCTTTCTCCTCCCAACTCCAATCAAGGACCAGCTGCAGAGAGTCCGGCACAGCAGAAATTTTTTCTTTTTCTCCGTTCTACCAATCATAGGGAGTCCAGAAGCCATGCTCCTCCAATTCCGCACAAAGTGTGTGGTGGTCGCGAAACATCTTTACTAGAATCCGTTGCCCCACCGTTCGGCGGTTCGGCTTGTAGGTGGCACTGTCTGCAAGGACTCGCCAGCGCACAGATGGCAGCCCAGTTTCGCGTTTTGATTGCTGAGACCGACGAGCAGAAAAAACAATGCTATCGCCTACGCCACCAAGCCAACCTGGAGGAATACCTTTCAGGCGAAGATGGGCTAACGACTACTGACAAAAGCGAAGAACATGATGAGTTTGATGAGGTGGCAGTACACATCATAGCGTATGATGTCGCGAACCATCCCGTAGCTACCGCTCGAATCATTAAGCCAGGTTTCCCCACAGAAAGAAGCCTGACTCAGTCACCCGATGGCGCGAACCCGCACACTGCCCATGCTGTAGAGGTATCGGGGTTCTCCATCGCCTCCCCGTACCGACAACAGTGCTTCCGTACCTTCCCAGATATCCTCCTGGAGAGGTCGCAACACCAAGGCGCTGTACAATTGTTGCTATTGCTCCTCGTTAAGATCCTGGGGACTACGCTTTCGCTTAAAGGAGAGTGGATTCTTGTTCTTGCCAGTGCCGAACTTTACCGTGCTTGTATCTCCTATGGCTTGGGTTCGGCCATTCAGGTTATTGGCTCTGAAATACGCCAGGATGGACTACACACACCTCTCATAGCACGTACGGCGGAGCTGATAGCTCTACTGCAGCCTTGAAATGTCGGGCTTAGCCCGTGACACCTCGTGCGTTAGGAACTACTGTACTTTTACTGCGTAATAAGAACGGAGCTTTCTTCCGGAACAAAACCAGACATGCCTACCAGTGGGAATAATCCCTCCGAACATTGCCCTCTCATTTTTCGGTGTGCCCGTGCCCAGTGCTGCTGTTACCCGCCAGGAACAACAAAATTCCTCTAGGCGCTAAACTTGGTTAAACCCAGTACTATGGATCGCAAAAGCACCTCATCGTCCTCTTCAGCCTCGTCCCCATCCGATGGGGCTACTAGTAGCCTTGAGGAGGCGCTAACAAGATGGCGAGATATTGAAGAAATAGAAGTGCTTACGGCCTGTGAGGCGCAGGCGCGTTACGGGACCGACACGACCAGGGCCCAGAGAAGGCTGGGTGGCGCCGTGCGTGTCTTCAACTCTGAATGCGTGGCGCAAGTTGTGAAGATAGCCGCAAGTCTAGGCGTAGCCCTGTCGCCTATTAGCACAGGAAACAACTGGGGCTACGGCACCGCTCTTCCAGCGAACGACGACTGCGTGATTGTGGACCTCTCACCTCTGCAACGCGTAGTTCACTTCGATGCCGAGCTAGGCGTGGTAACGGTGGAACCTGGCGTAACGCAGGGCATCCTCTCTGAGTTTCTGGAGTCGGGCAACCACCCTTATCTGGTTCCTGTCAATGGCGCCGGACCCAATTGCAGTCTGATCGGCAATGCATTGGAGCGTGGCTACGGCATAACTCCTCACTGCGACCATTTTGCCGCAGTAACCGACCTCGAAGCCGTTCTCGCTGATGGCACAATCTACCGTGGAGCCCTTCGAGAAGCCGCAGGGGAGGATCTCGGGCGCCTGTTCAAGTGGGGCATCGGTCCCTACTCAGCGGGCTTGTTTACTCAAAGCGGATTCGGCATTGTGACACGCATGTCCATCACTCTGGCCCGCAGACCAGAATGCGTCAAGGCCTTGTTTTTCACGCTGCCTGACGATGGCCTATTGGAAGAAGCAGTGCAATGCGTACGGGAGATGATGTCTGATTTGCCCGGTATACTCGGTGGAGTCAATCTGATGAACCAGCATCGCATTCTCTCCTACGCTGCACCGTATCCTGCCGACCGCGTAGGGCCTGCCGGAGTACTGCCTGAAGAAGTCATAGAGGAGATGAGTCGCGACTATCAGACTCAGCCTTGGACTGGTTTCGCATCGCTCTACGGAACCGCCAAAGTTGTGTCGGCTGCGAAGAAGCACATACGGAAGATTCTCTCCGGAAGAGCGAACCGGCTCGTCTTCCTCGATGCGAACTCTGCCAAGAAGATCGCTCGCCTCGCAAAGTTTCTTCCCGGCAAGAAGGCCGCCCATCTTGAACGAACTGCCGCAGCTGCCACCAGCTCAATTGAGATTCTTGCCGGCAAGCCGAACGAGACTGCCCTCCCACTCAGCTATTGGCGGAACCCTCGTGAGCCCAAGAAGGGGGAGTCCCTCGATCCTGCCCGGGACGGGTGCGGCCTCATTTGGTACGCCCCCTTGGTGCCTCTCAGGCCCAAGCTGGTGCGCGAGTTCATCGAGATGGTCATGGAGAAGTGCCGCGAGCACGGCATGGAACCCCTCGTCACGCTCACTTCCCTCAGCCCGATCCTCTTCGACTGCACCATACCGCTTCTCTTCGACCCCACCTCGCCCGAACAAGCCGACGCGGCTCGCGCTTGCTATGCTGCGCTGCTCAGTGAGGGCCTGAAGCTCGGGGTGCATCCCTACCGCATTGGCATTGATGGGATGAACGAGTTGCGCTCCCGGGCCCCAGACAGCGCGGCCTTCCACCAGCGGCTTCGCCAGGCTCTGGATCCGCAGGGCATCATCTCTCCTGGTCGGTACTTCTAAGCTGCTTGCTCTCGTAAGTGTACAAGTAAACTATCCGGACGACGGACGTCAGTTCTTTACTCCCTTTTGCCATTTCACGTCTGTGATCACTGCCTCTTCGTGAGTCACATTTTCTTTCTTCTCCTCTTCTCGCGTTGGCGGCTCCTGTTGCGTGACCGCTTCTCTCGGACTCGATTGCAGGAAGGATTCACCCTGTACGGATGCTGTAGCAGCTCGTCCTCCTCCCGCTTCCGCAACAATGATGCTGCTGCTGTTATTGTTATTGTTTTTGGGCCTCTTCCTCTTTTCCTTCCTAAGGACGGCGGGTGCCTCGCCCGTGTGGTCTGCAGCAATGATGCTACCACCGATGCCGAAGCGTTTCCCCTTGTTGGCGGCCTTCTCCGCCTTTTTCCCGGCGGTGCGCTCGCTAATGAGTTTCATCTTGGCTATCCGGCTCTTGGTCTTTGCGGGTAGGATCTCTCCTTTCAGCCTTCGTTTGCCCTCCTCCAGCTGAGCCTGAAGCTGGGCTATCTGTTTGTCCTTCTCCGCCACAAGATTGAGGACGAAGTGCTCAAAATTGACGTCTGAGTCGCGAATCCCCTCGTTGGCCCATTGCAAAAAGTATCCCTCCCAGAACTGCATCTTTCGCAAGCTACGATCGAAACACACACACACACAGGGACACACAGGTCGCGTCAGTCTTCTTGGTGGGTAGAATCAACTACGCACACTCGTGGTTTGTGGCGAACCTGCAGTTTGGGATGAGGACGCGGGAAACTGGTCTGAAAAACGGATTCACTATCCGCAGAGACTCCTTCTCCGACAATAAATACGTCCACAACGACTCCTGCTCGGTTAATAGTAGGCAGGCGCGGATTCAATATGATAGTACTACAGTCAGGAATTGCAGCGTCTGTCGGACCGCACCGTGTGTTGGCTGAGTTTCTCCTCAACGCGCTCTTTCTCGGTGTTGTACAAAAATGTGCCGAATCGGCATGAGTGCGAGTGGTGCAGCAGTTCCAGCAAGAACCTGATGGTCGATCACCGTGTGTG